>WNNJ02003719.1:0-64353 GCA_012934845.2 Pomphorhynchus laevis
TATATATATATATATATATATATATATATATATATATATATATATATATATATATATATATATATATTAATACTCGGATTTTAAGTCAAACCGGAAACAAAATCCGAGTATTAATATATACAAGTATCCGTCAAAGGATCCCGGAGCTGGTTTGAATAAATAATCTAAACTATATATATATATATATATATATATATATATATATATATATATATATATATATATATATATATATTATTAAATCCGATTGAGTTAAACTGTGCTCCGGGAGCTAATAAGCTTCAGTTTTATAATTGTAAATGTTGCCAAAAACCGGAGTTCGATTACAAGTAGAGCAGACTTCCTTATCACTCCTAGACGAGCTGATGGTAGCCGGCAGCACTCATCAGTAGGGTGAACTACCATCAGTCGTTTCGGCTGCCTTGTGATATATTAAGAAGGCATCTCCGACAATTTGCTTACGTGGTAGCATGGACATTACCTCTTTAAACTAACCATGTGCTTTCCAGATCATCATTATTTTATTCAGCAGGAATTTTACTTGCTGTCGTTGCTTGCTTTCTAGGAAGGATTCTGTAGCTGGTTTTCAATGCGAAAGTCACCTCGTGTGACCTAGCAACTATTCAATACATAAATAAGCATCCATCAAAGGATCACCAGTCCCGATTTCAATCGATCTTCATAATCTCATATGATACAATCTATAAAAAACATGCCAGAGAGCATCTCGGACAATGCAGTTTCTGGAGATCATGATGGAAGGTTTCATATACTGTGTGAAATCTGGTAATCCTGGATTCGTAGCCTAGCAGTCAAGAGCGCAAGCCAAGTACGGAAGCGACAGCTCGAATCTCAGATAAGTCAAATTTCAAAAGGCGAAGAGTTGGTAGTCAGCCTTCTGATGAGCCCGGGGCTACCAACAAGTGGCAAAATGCGGGCGAAACTAAAACGGCTGTGGCAATGTGGCCGTTAGTAGTCAGGGTGTATGGAATTAGAAATCATGAAGGAAGGATTCGGGAGCTGGTTTTCAATGCGAAAGTCACATCGTGTGACCTAGCAACTATTCAATACATAAATAAGCATCCATCAAAGGATCACCAGTCCCGATTTCAATCAATCTTCATGATCTCATACGATACAATCTATAATCAGCATGCCAGAGAGCATCTCGGACAATGCAGTATGTGGAGATCATGATAGGAGGTTTTATATACTGTGTGAAATCTGATAATCCTGGATTCGTAGCCTAGCAGTCAAGAGCGCAAGCCAAGTACGGAGAGCGACAGCTCGAATCACGGATAAGTCAAATTTTAAAAGGCGAAGAGTTGGTAGTCAGTCTTCTGATGAGCCCGGGGCTACCAACAAGTAGCAAAAAGCGGGCAAACGAAAACCACTGTGGCAATGTGGCCGTTAGTAGTCAGGGTGTATTGAATTGGATATCATGAAGGAAGATTTCTGTAGCTTGTTTTCAATGCGAAAGTCACCTCGTGTGACCTATCAACTATTCAATACAAATATAAGCATCCATCAAAGGATCACCAGTCCCGATTTCAATCGATCTTCATGATCTCATCCGAAACAATATATATGAATGAAGAGGTTAACTGCTTTCGGGATCCGTTGTAGGACGCTTTCATAATATTAAATTGAATATTAACCGAAAAGAAGGACAATTATTATATATTTACACAATTATTTTTAATAAAAGCTTTCGACTTCTCACTGAAGTCTTTGTCAGTTATATTTGTGTAATACTGCTTACACGCCAATTTTGTCACTTTATACCTTTAATCATGGAAGTCAGCATCTGTGATGTGTGTTTAGTGTTGTATCACACATTAATTGAGCAATCCACTGCTGTTCACACAGCTTACGTTTTGCATCGTTGGCAAATCCACCTCGTATGATGGTAACTTGCATTGTGTGATCAGCGTTCGTGATGGTATGTGTTGCCGCACCGTCGCGTCCTATACGCTTTTTCTTTATATCTGCACGTCTGTTATTTGATCGGACGTTCATTTGTTCTGATGTTTCTCCTACATATTGTTGATGGCAACGAGTACATTCACACAAATAGACGATATTTTTGAATTTGCAGGTATATTCGCCATCTGTAGAATATCGCATGCCAGTTGTAGTCCCGGAGAAAAACTGTGAATTCTTCATTTCAGAACAACATTTGCAACGTTTAACCATACAAGGTCTACTTATTCTTTCTTTTTGTTTCTTGTATTTTAGTAGACTTTGTAGGTTACAACTTGTTCTAAACCCCACCCTTTGATGGCGAAAATCTGTCAGTTTGGTGGATTTGATCGATCTGTTTATATCAGACTGGATATTTGCTAGGGCAGGATGGTAGTCTATCACTGTGTGGAAGGCATTTAGTGTTTCTACAGCTTCCTTGTTTTTGACTAATAGAAGTTTAGAACGATCAATTTTTCTTACGTCATTAAACTGTCTATTTATATATTTAGGCGTGTATCCGCGGTCAATAAATTCTTTATGCAGACTTTGAAGGCAGCGTTCGAAAATAACATTATCTGAACAGATTTTCTTTGTTCTAATTGCCTCATTCCGTATTAATAATCGTTTTACTTTAGGATGATGTGCACTGCTAGCATGAATCAGATCACGAGTATCTTCGAACTTGCGAAAGACAGAAGTTTCCCAAGAATTTGATGATGTTTTAGTCAGCTTGACGTCTAGAAAACTAATCATAGTAGCATCATTTATTACGTTGCTCGTAAAGTTAAGTTCTGATTCATTATTAAGGCCCTCAAGAAACTCCTTTAGTTTTCCAAAGCCCTGTTCCCAGACACAAAAAATATCATCAATGTATCTTAACCATAAACAAGGTTTACACTTGCATTTGCTGATGTATCTCTCCTCAATCGCAGCAACATACAATCCGGCATAAGTTGGGCCGACTGGAGTACCCATAGCCGCTCCAATTTGTTGCAGATATAATTTTTCATTGAAGCTGAATATGTTCGAAGTAAGAACCATCTTTAGGAGTTGGGATAGCCTCTCAGTTTCGCTCTCATCAGTTCCTGCGTCGGCAAGAAATTTACGTATTGTTTTCACTCCATTTTCATGAACAATTGAAGTGAATAGAGACTCCACGTCAAGAGTGCATAATATAGACGTAGTTTGTATATGAGGTAGAAATGCCTCAAGTGCCCGTATAAATCCATCAGTACTAGAAACAAAATATGGTTTCTAGTACTGATGAAAGTGCATTTGCACACTTTAAAGTGTACATGTTAAACAGCATTTCTATTAAAAAGAATTTAGTACCTGATGCATGGTTAAACTGTAATAGTCACTGCCATGCACAGTATTTATGCTAAATTCCCTCCGATGATTCAGATAAAGGGTAGTTCTGTTTTTCAAGCTTTAACACTGTTTAAGCGTGTGTTAAGGTGCCTATAGATGATTATAGAAGTCACGGTACTGATGAGCTCCGTAAGAGCGAAAGCGTATACCGTTGTGAAGTTTGTCGTTACACATAGGATGACCAGGCATACGTAGCGACTTTGAATAATGCAAGAATAATTCGGTTCAATTTCTTAGTCTGATGAGGATATATAGAATGCTGCCTGGTGTTTATGCCTCTTCATGAGAAAAGCATAGTTATATATTTATGAGTAAACAGTGAGTGTCCCAAAGCAGGTGTAACAACAAATTATATTTTATATATTTGCACACTTTTAAGTGTCCCTGTTAAACAGCATTTCTATTAAAAAGAATTTAGTGCCTGATGCATGGTTAAACTGTAATAGTCACTGCCATGCACAGTATTTATGCTAAATTCCCTCCGATGATTCAGATTAAGGGTAGTTCTGATTTTCAAGCTTTAAACGCTGTTTAAGCGTGTGTTAAGGTGCCTACAGATGATTATAGAAGTCACGGTACTGATGAGCTCCGTAAGAGCGAAACGCGTATACTGTTGTGAAGCTTGTCGTCACACATAGGATGACTGCGCATATGTAGCGACTTTGAATAATGCAAGAATAATTCGGTTCTATTTCTTAGTCTGATGAAGATATATAGAATGCTGCCTGGTGTTTATGCCTCTTCATGAGGAAAACATAGTGATATATATATGAGTACACCAGTGAGTGTCCCAAGTCAGGTGTAACAACAAATTATATTTTATATATTTGCACACTTTTAAGTGTCCCTGTTAAACAGCATTTCTATTAAAACGAATTTAGTGCCTGATGCATGGTTAAACTGTAATAGTCACTGCCATACACAGTACTTATGCTAAATTCCCTCCGATGATTCAGATTAAGGGTAGTTCTGTTTTTCAAGCGTTAAACATTGTTTAAGCGTGTGTTAAGGTGCCTATAGATGATTATAGAAGTCACGGTAATGATAAGCTCCGTAAGAGCGAAACGCGAATACCCTCGTGAAGTTTGTCGTCACACAAAGGATGACTGGGCAAACGTAGCGACTTTGAATAATGCAAGAATAATTCGGTTCTATTTCTTAGTCTGATGAGGATATATAGAATGCTGCCTGGTGTTTATGCCTCTTCATGAAGAAAACATAGTGATATATATATAAAAATATATATACAGACCTGGCTGAATCGAATCTAGAATTTATTTATTGGTCCTCCAAGGATCCCAGGCGGCGGTGCTGTTTCCTTTGTATATATATATATATATATATATATATATATATATATATATATATATATATATATATATATATATATATATATATATATATATATATATATATATATATATATATATATTACAAAGGAAACAGTACCGCCGCCTGGGATCCTCGCAGGACCAATATATAAATAAAAAGTTTGATTCAACCAGGACTGTCGATTACACCTATCTGCTTTTCTCTATATATAGAGAATTTCATGCTTCTACACTGCAAGACGGCGTACCGTTTCGGCTTTGAGAAGCCTCATCAGTTGCAGCAATACAGTGTATACACATGAAAAACATACTATATATAGATTAAAGCAGAAAGAATTCACTATATGCTAATTGCATGACGTAGCTTGCGCTTTCGAAGTCAATGCAATGCAGTGAATTCTTTTCAGTGTAATAGACATCAGCGGGATCACTAAATGACCAATATAATAGATTACAAAGGAAACAGTACCGCCGCCTGGGATCCTCGCAGGACCAATATATAAATAAAAGGTTTGATTCAACCAGGACTGTCGATTACACCTATCTGCTTTTCTCTATATATAGAGAATTTCATGCTTCTACACTGCAAGACGGCGTACCGTTTCGGCTTTGAGAAGCCTCATCAGTTGCAGCAATACAGTGTATACACATGAAAAACATACTATATATAGATTAAAGCAGAAAGAATTCACTATATGCTAATTGCATGACGTAGCTTGCGCTTTCGAAGTCAATGCAATGCAGTGAATTCTTTTCAGTGTAATAGACATCAGCGGGATCACTAAATGACCAATATAATAGATTACAAAGGAAACAGTACCGCCGCCTGGGATCCTCGCAGGACCAATATATAAATAAAAGGTTTGATTCAACCAGGACTGTCGATTACACCTATCTGCTTTTCTCTATATATAGAGAATTTCATGCTGCAACTGATGAGGCTTCTCAAAGCCAAAACGGTACGCCGTCTTGCAGTGTAGAAGCATGAAATTCTCTATATATAGAGAAAAGCAGATAGGTGTAATCGACAGTCCTGATTGAATCAAACCTTTTATTTATATATTGGTCCTGCAAGGATCCCAGGCGGCGGTACTGTTTCCTTTGTAATCTATTATATTGGTCATTTAGTGATCCCGCTGATGTCTATTACACTGAAAAGAATTCACTGCATTGCATTGACTTCGAAAGCGCAAGCTACGTCATGCAATTAGCATATAGTGAATTCTTTCTGCTTTAATCTATATATAGTATGTTTTTCATGTGTATACACTGTATTGCTGCAACTGATGAGGCTTCTCAAAGCCGAAACGGTACGCCGTCTTGCAGTGTAGAAGCATGAAATTCTCTATATATAGAGAAAAGCAGATAGGTGTAATCGACAGTCCTGGTTGAATCAAACCTTTTATTTATATATTGGTCCTGCGAGGATCCCAGGCGGCGGTACTGTTTCCTTTGTAATCTATTATATTGGTCATTTAGTGATCCCGCTGATGTCTATTACACTGAAAAGAATTCACTGCATTGCATTGACTTCGAAAGCGCAAGCTACGTCATGCAATTAGCATATAGTGAATTCTTTCTGCTTTAATCTATATATAGTATGTTTTTCATGTGTATACACTGTATTGCTGCAACTGATGAGGCTTCTCAAAGCCGAAACGGTACGCCGTCTTGCAGTGTAGAAGCATGAAATTCTCTATATATAGAGAAAAGCAGATAGGTGTAATCGACAGTCCTGGTTGAATCAAACCTTTTATTTATATATTGGTCCTGCGAGGATCCCAGGCGGCGGTACTGTTTCCTTTGTAATCTATTATATTGGTCATTTAGTGATCCCGCTGATGTCTATTACACTGAAAAGAATTCACTGCATTGCATTGACTTCGAAAGCGCAAGCTACGTCATGCAATTAGCATATAGTGAATTCTTTCTGCTTTAATCTATATATAGTATGTTTTTCATGTGTATACACTGTATTGCTGCAACTGATGAGGCTTCTCAAAGCCGAAACGGTACGCCGTCTTGCAGTGTAGAAGCATGAAATTCTCTATATATAGAGAAAAGCAGATAGGTGTAATCGACAGTCCTGGTTGAATCAAACCTTTTATTCATATATTGGTCCTGCGAGGATCCCAGGCGGCGGTACTGTTTCCTTTGTAATCTATTATATTGGTCATTTAGTGATCCCGCTGATGTCTATTACACTGAAAAGAATTCACTGCATTGCATTGACTTCGAAAGCGCAAGCTACGTCATGCAATTAGCATATAGTGAATTCTTTCTGCTTTAATCTATATATAGTATGTTTTTCATGTGTATACACTGTATTGCTGCAACTGATGAGGCTTCTCAAAGCCGAAACGGTACGCCGTCTTGCAGTGTAGAAGCATGAAATTCTCTATATATAGAGAAAAGCAGATAGGTGTAATCGACAGTCCTGGTTGAATCAAACCTTTTATATATATACATATAATTGTGCTGCTTGATAGACTGAACATCGATTCACGACTTTCAATCACCATGTCACTTCTAGGCGACCACATCAGCATCGAAATGATGAATACCCGGCAACAATAATCAGTAGAATGAGGTACACACCGGTCATTTCGGTTGCATGTGTAGCATTGTGAATAAAGGCGTTTTCGACACTTTGCTTAATTGAGTGAGGCTTACGCTCTTTACCAGAACGAATTGCTGTGCGGACTATCCTTAAACGCCAGGCAAATGTTGTTGCTGAATTGATGTTGCACTCGTTGGATCCCTAATGGATACGGCATGTATAATAGTAGTACACAGATGTGCTGAGTAAACAACGGTCCAGGATTTCTTAGGAAATACGGCATTTATACTAACTGGTGTTGCTTGATAGACTGGACTTCGATTCACGACTTTCAATAACAATGTCACTTCTAGACGACCACTTCAGCATCTAAATGATGAGTACCCGGCAACACTCATCAGTAGAATGAGGTACACACTGGTCGTTTCGGTAGCCTGTGTGACATTGTGAATAAAGGCGTTTCCGACCCTTTGGTTAATTGACTTAGGCATACGCTCTTTACCAGATCGAATTGCTGTGCGGACCATCCTTAAACACTAGGCAAAGGTTGTTGCTGAATTGTCGTTGCACTCGTTAGACCGTTAATGAATACGGCATGTATAATAGTAGTGCTCAGATGTGCACTACTATTATACAAGCCGTATCCATTAAGGATCTAACGAGTGCAAAGACAATTCAGCAACACCCTAGTAGTGCACAGATGTGCACTACTATTATACATGCCATATGCAGTAAGGATCCAACGAGTGAAACGACAATTCAGCAACAACCTCTGCCTAGTGTTTAAGGACAATCCGCACAGCAATTGGATATGGTAAAGAGTGCAAGCCTCAGTCAGTTAAGCAAAGAGTCGGAAACGCCTTTATTCACAATGTCACACAGGCAACCGAAACGACCAGTGTGTACCTCATTCTACTGATGAGTGTTGCCGAGTACTCAACATTTCGATGCTGAAGTGGTCGTCTAGAAGTGACATGGTGATTGAAAGTCGTGAATCGAAGTCCAGTCTATCAAGCAACACCATTTAGTATAAAAGCCGTATTTCGTAAGAAATCCTGGACCTTTGTTTACTCAGCACATCTGTGCACTACTATTGAACATGCCGTAGGCATTAAGGATCCAACGAGTGAAACGACAATTCAGCAACAACCTCTGCCTAGTGTTTAAGGATGGTCCGCACAGCAATTAGATCTGGTAAAGAGCGTAAGCCTCACTAAATTAAGCAAAGTGTCGGAAACGCCTTTATTCATTATGTCACACAGGCAACCGAAACGACCAGTGTGTACCTCATTCTACTGATGAGTGTTGCCATGTACTCATCGTTTCGATGCTAAAGTGGTCGTCTAGAAATGACATGGTGATTGAAAGTCGTGAATCGAAGTTCAGTCTATCAAGCAACACCATTTAGTATAAATGCCTATATATACTAAATGGTGTTGCTTGATAGACTGAACTTCGATTCACGACTTTCAATCACCATGTCCCTTCAAGACGACCACTTCAGCATCGAAATGATGAGTACCCGGCAACACTCATCAGAAGCATGAGGTACACACTAGTCGATTCGGTTGCCTGTGTGACATTGTGAATATAGGCGTTTCCGACACTGCTTAATTGACTGATGATTACGCTCTTTACCAGATCTAATTGCTGTGCGGACCATGCTTAAACACTAGGCAGAGGTTATTGCTAAATTGTCGTTGCACTCGTTGGATCCTTAATGGATACGGCATGTATAATAGTAGTGCACAGATGTGCTAATTATACAACAGTCCAGGATTTCTTACGAAATACGGCATTTATACTAAATGGTGTTGCTTGATAGACTGGACTTCGATTCACGACTTTCAATCACCATGTCACTTCTAGACGACCACTTCAGCATCGAAATGTTGGGTACTCGGCAACACTCATCAGTAGAATGAGGTACACACTGGTCGTTTCGGTTGCCTGTGTGACATTGTGAATAAAGGCGTTTCCGACACTTTGCTTAATTGACTGAGGCTTACGCTCTTGACCAGATCGAATTGCTGTGCGGACCATCCTTAAACACTAAGCAGAGGTTGTTGCTGAATTGTCGTTGCACTCGTTGGATCCTTAATGGATACGGTATGTATAAAAGTAGTGCACAGATTTGCTAAGTAAACAACGGTTCAGGATTTCTTACGAAATACGGCATTTATACTAAATAGTGTTGCTTGATAGACTGGACTTCGATTCACGACTTTCAGTCACCATGTCACTTCTAGACGACCACTTCAGCATCGAAATGATGAGTACCCGGCAACACTCATCAGTTGAATGAGGTTCACACTGGTCGTTTCGGTTTCCTGTGTTACATTATGAATAAAGGCGTTTCCGACACTTTGCTTAATTTAGTAAGGCTTACGCTCTTTACCAGATCTAATTGCTGTGCGGACCATCCTTAATCACTAGGCAGAGGTTGTTGCTGAATTGTCGTTGCACTCGTTGGATTTTTAATACATACGGCATGTATAATAGTAGTGCACAGTTGTGCTGAGTAAACAACGGTCCAGGATTTCTTACGAAGTACGGCATTTATACTAAATGGTGTTGCTTGATAGACTGGACTTCGATTCACGACTTTCAATCACCATGTCACTTCTAGACGACCACTTCAGCATCGAAATGTTGAGTACTCGGCAACACTCATCAGTAGAATGAGGTACTCACTGGTCGTTTCGGTTTCCTGTGTGACATTGTGAATAAAGGCGTTTCCGACACTGCTTTATTAACTGAGGCTTACGCTCTTTACCAGTTCGAACTGCTGTGCGGACCATTCTTAAACACTAGGCAGAGGTTGTTGCTGAATTGTCGTTGCACTTGTTAGATCCTTAATGCATACGGCATGTATAATGGTAGTGCACAGATGTGCTGGGTAAACAACGGTCCAGGATTACTTACGAAATACGGCATTTATACTAAATGGTGTTGCTTGATAGACTGGACTTCGATTCACGACTTTCAATCACCATGTCACTTCTTGAAGACCACTTCAGCATCAAAATGTTGAGTACTCGGCAACACTCATCAGTAGAATGAGGTACACACTGGTCGTTTCGGTTGCCTGTGTGACATTGTGAATAAAGGCGTTTCCGAAACTTTGCTTTATTAACTGAGGCTTACGCTCTTTACCATATCGAATTGCTGTGCGGACTATCCTTAAACAATAAGCAGAGTTTGTTGCTTAATTGTCGTTGCACTCGTTGGATCCTGAATGCATACGGCATGTTTAATAGTAGTGCACAGATGTGGTGAGTGAACAACGGTCCAGGATTTCTTACGCAATACGGCATTTATACTAAATATTGTTGCTTGATAGACTGGACTTTGATTCACGACTTTGAATCACCATGTCACTTCTAGACGACGACTAGACGACCTTCTAGTCGGAAACGCCTTTATTCACAATGTCACACAGGCAACCGAAACGACCAGTGTGTACCTCATTCTACTGATGAGTGTTGCCGTGTACTCATCATTTCAATGCTGAAGTGGTCGTCTAGAAGTGACATGGTGATTGAAAGTCGTGAATCGAAGTCCAGTCTATCAAGCAACACCATTTAGTATAAATGCCGTATTTTGTAAGAAATCCTGGACCGTTGTTTACTCAGCACATCTGTGCACTACTTTTATACATGGCGTTTGCATTAAGGATCCAACGAGTGCAACGACAATTCAGCAACAACCTCTGCCTAGTGTTTAAGGATGGTCCGCACAGCAATTCGATCTGGTAAAGAGCGTAAGCCTCAGTCAATTAAGCAAAGTGTCGGAAACGCCTTTATTCATAATGTCACACAGGAAACCGAAACAACCAGTGTGTACCTCATTCTACTGATGAGTGTTGCCGGGTACTCATCATTTCGATGTTGAAGTGGTCGTCTAGAAGTGACATGGTGATTGAAAGTCGTGAATCGAAGTCCAGTCTATCAAGCAACACCATTTAGTATAAATGCCGTATTTCGTAAGAAATCCTGGACCGTTGTTTACTCAGCACATCTGTGCACTATTATATATATATATATATATATATATATATATATATATATTGTAAAAGTATCTTATTAACATCAATCAACAAAATGTTTCAATATTCGAACGTTTCGGTTCTTAAACCTTCATCAGCTTCTAAAAGAAAAAAATCAAAAGCAAATCAGTCAAGTTGCACATCAAAGAAATCAAAAACAAAAACAAAAAAAACGAAATTGTTCACGTTATAGCAGTCCATCGAAATATATTATCATTATCTAGTTCTGGTTCAATGTATGTGCTTAGTATCCCAATATATTGCATTTTTTTAAATCTAGTCTTTTCCTCATTTGCCTAGGAAATTACAATATAATCAAATGTATCTGTATCTCAACGCGTTAGTGCATGTTTTACAGCGGAGTTAGCCTCTATTTTCTTTTTGATATGACATCGTCGGTTCGTGAGTCTGTCTCTTAAACCTCTTCCTGTTTGGCCTACATATTGGCTCGGACATTTCCTGCATTGTGCTAAGTATATTGCTCCTGAAGTTGTACAATCATTATTGCCATATATATGGTATTTTAGCACAGACATTGAACCAGGACTAAATAATGATAATATATTTCGATGGACTGCTATAACGTGAACACTTTAGGGTTTTTTTTGTTTTTGATTTCTTTGATGTGCAACTTGACTGATTTGTTTTTGATTTTTTTCTTTTTAGATGCTGATGAAGGTTTAAGAACCGAAACGTTCGAATATTAAAACTTTTTGTTGATTGGTGTTAATAAGATACTTTTACAATATCTAAATGAACGGTCCTACGAGGATCACACCCGAAAGTCCCATGCTAGATAACATATATATAATCCAAGGTAGTAAATAGCCAAAAATTATTTTACTACTATAAACACTAGCAATATATATAATCATAAGAGTTTCGTTTCAATCGGTATTGCTCGTGATTGGGAATCGGTATTGCTCGAGATACCAATTCAAACGAAACTCTTAAGATTACATAGATAGAATTGATTCACTCTATCTTGATTTCTTATAGTCAAGCATCTATAAGTTTGATCCTATGGTTGTTAATGATGGTCTGCATTGCAAATTGTAGGTTTTAAGAGCTAACGCTACTAACAATTTTAGCTAAAAGTCGGAAATGCATTTTCACAATGTCACAGAGGCAGCTAAAACGGCGTGTGATGGTTCATCTTACTGACAATGGCTGCCGGCTATCACATGACCGTCTAGGAGTGACGAGACTTTGCAGACTGAAGAATATGCTTAATTCGAACACTTACTTAAAGATACGGAAAGAATTGTTATTCGCAATCTCGAGCAATTCTGATTCAAACGAAACTCTGAAGATTATATAGCCTGCTCGCAAATGCTTTTTCATATAGAAAAGAATTTAATTTGTATGATCAATGTAAACAGAGACATTTACAGATCCACTAATGAATAAAAATAAAATAGAAAAAAAACAAATTCAGTACTGTACATTAGCAAAAGATATGTTAAAAATGTAACAAGTCAACTTTATCGTTAGCATTGCCGAAATGAATTTTGGATATAATGGACAAAATATATACGCCAGGGTGACAGATGTGAAATGAAGAAAGATCAAGTCAGACTGTCGAGAGAGAAGAGTTGGATTAAAAGGAGATGTTTAAAGGTGTGAAAGAAGGAAGAGGAGTGAACGTCAACGGGAAGGCCGCTACATGCTATTGGCTAAGAAACATGATATGCTTGTTTTTCTTGTTTTTCGTTTACGGAAACGAAAAACAAGAAATAGTAAGCACATGGTGACGCATTGAGAAATTCTAAGCCAATTGAGAAGCCATTGATGGCAAGAAATATGATCAAAGCATCGAAGGCGTAATAAGATACGAGCGTTTATGTGGATAACGAGTAGAGGAAGACGAGTAAGGTTTTGGGTGAGTTGATTTGTAAACTGAGACAATAGTCCAGTTGCGGGAAGAGAAGTGAGAACATAAGTTGTTTGCAGATGTGCAGATTAACTATTCTATGAGTACGTCGAAAGTCACTGAGAAGAAAAGAGCAAGAACGAATTTTTTCATTAACAAATGGTAAAAGAAAAAGATTGTTATCAAAAGAGACAACAAGAAAATTTCAAATGGTCGACATTGGGGAGATTTACCATCAAGTACAAGGAGAAAGAAATATCACGTTGAGGGTAGAACAGTGATCAGAAAGCGAACCGGTTGGATGGGTGATTATATAGCAGCATAGGAAAGAGAACTTAAAAACTTCTTGATTACAACACTTACAATTTTTTCTGATAATTCCAGATTTTTCCTGTCAGTTCCAGATTTTTCCTGTCAGTTCTAGATTTTCCGGTCAGTTCGGCTCACTACGCTCGCGGATTGAGATTAATATCTCGATTTGCTACTGAAACTATCGGCGATAGTTGCAGTAGCAAATCTAACAGCTTCAACACAAAAGGACGTTAATGGGAGGACTTAAGAAAATAGATATGACCGACAAAAACTATGCACAACTGCAAGTACAGTGCTCGACACACGACTGCAGCGTCTGGACAAAAATCGCCTGCGACAACAATAAGTCAAAAAAAGACTTCTTATGTAAACTTTGTGCCAACAAACTAATCCTCAACATGTTTACTCAAACTACCCCTTCAAACACCTACCAACCTAAGTCGCCCTTAGAGAAATCTTGACCTCCCCCTTCTCCGCTCCGTCTTGCTTAAATCATCTCTATCTTCTCACACAATAACATCATCCTCTCCTCACGATCTTGCTATTGTTTTCGATTCTAAACTCACATCCACTCTCGATCTTCTCATGCCCTTCCAGCCTAAACCCTCACCGTCGCTTGCACCATGCCCAATGGTTTGACATCCAATGCCTACACTCAAAGCGTCGACTCGGTCATGCTTTGAGAGTATATCACCGCTCTCTTAGACGTGATATCCGCTCGCTCACTACATCTCTCCGTGATTCCTATCTTCCTCTTTTCCAGTCTCACCTCCACCTACTACGTACCAAATGCAACTCCTTTTGGCAGCATAAAATCAACACTTTATTAAACTACAAGTCTCTCTGACATACTTTTAACTCAATCATTTCTCTCTCCTCTTCGTCTTGCAATATCAATCTCCATGATTATTCGACATTTCTTCAGAAAAAAGTATCCAAGTTGCTATCTCACAACCCCGTTTACATTCAATCTCACTGCTACTCCCCTCGCCTTATCCTCCCGGAACTCTTTTATATTCTCCCTGTCTCACCTGCCGAAGTCTCATCTGTCCTCATGTCCTTGCCCAACAAAACCTCACCTGCCGATTCCCTGCCTACCATCATTCTCAAATCCATATGCTTATCGATATCCCCTTTCTTCACCACCTTGTTTAACTCGTCTATTAGCAGTCGTATCTTTCAATCACAATAGAAATCCGCTATCGTTTGTACCCTCTTTAAGAAACAATCGCTCGACCCCTCCCTTCCTTCTAGCTATCGCCCCATTTAACTCCTCCCTACTCTTTCCAAGCTCTTAGAGCGCCTTATCTTAAAACAGATCAAGGTTTATCTCTCTTCATCTAATCTGTACCCTCTTTTCCAATCCGCTTCCCACGCTAATCATTCCAGAGAAATCGCCTGCATGAGTTTACAACGACCTACTCATTTCTCATGACAAGGCTCTATATAGTGTATTCGTCACCCTCGCCCTCTCATCCGCCTTCGACATCGTCGACCACTCCATCCTACTTTCTCGCTTTCGTCATCAATTTTACCACAAAGGCCACTCCAAATAAATTCTATTCTATAAAAATACCATCAAACAGAAAATAGTAAAATATATAAATCAACACAATAATATAAAAAATAAATTTAAAATCATTAGCGGAAAATTTTTATGGAAGGATAATAAATTATATACTTTGTATGAGAATAATATACTATATAATCAAATTTCATCAGATGAAATACGTCCTTAGCTCATATTTGACCCCGCTATGTCGGGTCGATGGTAGGGGCCGAATCATCAATATAACAAAACATATATTTTATATCTTTATATTTATTTTTTACACAGTTATGAACAAACTTATATAGTATAAAGCTTACAAATAAGTCAGCAATAATTAAGCTATTATTACCTACCATTGGAACACCTTTATTTTATCCTTAAAATATAAGACCTTCAATAAGGTTTTAGTTTCGGCATGAAAAAATTAGAAGCAAATATGTAATCAGATATGTTAATATGTAATCAGATACTTAAATCTAATCCAATTCGTTCTTTACTTTTAGAATTATTCAAAAATGTACCAATATTTATGTTATCTATACATTTATTAATGAATTTTATGGCCAGTGTATTTTTTACTGTTATTATTAACATTTATTGTCCGATTATAGTATTTTATGTTACAATAGCGATCTATTATACAACTTTACATATCATATTCGTTAATTAATCTTTGATTTATTAAATAAATGATATCCTTAGAAAAACTTCTTTTATTTACATAAAAATCTTTTAGTTCATTATCTCTTAAAAGTTATTTTAATATTTCTAATTGTTCATATATATACTTATCTTTTTTAATATTTTTAAGTCTATTTTTCTTATATTTTTTTATACCATGACTTCTTGGTTTGCGTTTAACCGGATTATTATAATATAGTTGTTTATTATGTATTATACTACTTCTGCCAATTCCTTGTACCACGTCATTCAATCCTAATGGGTACATGGAATTAAGCGTTTTAATCCAAAAATCTTCTTTTTCTAATAGTTTTTGATTTAATATTGAAATGTTTTCTTCGATAATATGTTCTAAAATAAATAATTTACAGTTTTTAATATCATGTCCTATTAATCTCATATGTTTATGAAATATAGTTTGACTATTATGCTGTATATTATATATGTGTTGCCTAAACCTAGTTTTTAACATTTGATGTTTCTCCTATATATCGCAGTCGTTAAAATCGTTAGTACATACGTTTGCTTCGAATCTTGATGTCTACATGTATCTTTTACGTAATTTTTAAAGTTTCTTTTCCAGTGTTACCACCTAGTTTAGTTGACTCAGACTAAACTTACAACGGGCCATCCAGCAGCATCTGACAGGGAGATGTCCTGTTTAAGGCGGTCGCATGCTGGATTAAGATTTATAAAGATCTACCACCTTTACTCCACGTACTACGCGATCTGGCTATTGGCCATTACCTGTTCTTTTATAAGCAATCACGTAAAGCATTTTACATTTTAAAGTGTAAACACCTTTGTAAAAAGTTAATATTAAAAGTATTTTTTAAGAAATATAAAAATAATAAGTCATCAAACCTTATGAAAATTAGCAGAAAATAATAATGTCGTACCAATAATACATACTTTCAGTATATCTAACAGAGGTTATATTAGCGGTAAAACATAGTTTACAGGTACACATGTATTATTTATTGAGAAATACAATTTCTCGCACAAGCCTTCAAGACGATTTATTCCGTAATGTTTTCGTTTTGAAGTTTATGCACTTCTAATAACATTATATCTGTATTTTCATGTGGAATAACCTTCATTTGAAACTCATCAGTATAAGGCAGGTATAAATCACCATCAACCAAAATATAATCTTTTGATCTCTTAGTTAGTCTGTATAACAGGCTTTTCTCCAAAACTTCTGGAGATATAGTCCATTTCAGTATACTTGTAATATAATCTTATTCTTTAACAGTTTAAATAATAATACGTACCATTTATATATGGTAAGATAAAAATATTTAAAAAGAATAAAACCATTACAAAAGTATAGAATGCTACAAGGAGCATTCCCACTTATGTAAATTAGGCCAGGGCTTTTTACGCGTTAAACAATTATTTATAACATCGAGTTCGATTCCTGTCGATGCCATATTTACAAAATGGTTACTTCGCAGACATTTTCCCTCCCCACGCACGGCATTAATAAATTGTTAGTCAAAAATATTAAAACAATCAAAAATTTCATGCCTTATGTACTTATAAAATAACGTGAACAGGAATAATGTATTTTCAATATAAGTAAAAAAAGTATGACGAGGTTGCAAATATTAATTTAATAATATTAATTTAATATTATTTTAATATTATTGATGTAGCAACTTGCAAAAATAGTTTATATTCAAATGAATCTAAAATTTTAAGAACATATTTATCATCATAAAGATGTGTGTATTACATAAAATATATTACATTTTATTATACATTTTAATAATTATTTTGTTAATAATAATCTGTAAAATAATTTACAGATTTAATTGGAAGACAATGTCGACGTGATTTAAAAGTTAACATCAATTAAACTGCTTTTAGCTTATTTATCTATTAAAAATGTATATAATAATTTCAATACGACGAACGCTTTAATCAATTGTTCTTCGTAATTTTACATGAGAAAAATGATTTCAACAAACATTTTGTTGACAATGTTTTGCAAACATCGCATGCCTAATCGTAAGTATGTGATCCCACGTAGCATATTGTTTAAATATGCTATTTATCCAGTAGGCCTTATTCTTAACAAAACCAATATTAATGATAAAGAAGGTGTATATCTAGATATGAACATTAAATTAACATTAACTAAAACTACTATTAATTTATATCGTAAAGATGACATATTTAAATTTACAAGAAACATATTTTTGCATGAGCATGCATACCATATAATATAAAATATAATACATTAAATAATAAAATTTTAAGAATTGCAACAATATTTAATGATATTTAAGCTTTATAGAATATGAATTTGTTCATAACTGTGTTAAAACTAAATCTAAACAATATAAATATATGAAATATATGTTTCGATACATTGATGATATATGTGTATTTAATTCTAATAATTTTTATTCAATTAGTGAGCACATTTATCCAGAAAGCCTTATTCTTAACAAAACCAATATTAATGATAAAGAAGGTGTATATCTAGATATGAACATTAAACTAACATTAACTAAAACTACTATTAATTTATATCGTAAAGATGACATATTTAAATTTACAAGAAACATATTTTTGCATGAGCATTCATGCATACCATATAATATAAAATATAATACATTAAATAATGAAATTTTAAGAATTGCAACAATATGTAATGATATTTAAGCTTTATAGAATATGAATTTGTTCAAACCTGTGTAAAAACTAAATCTAAACAATATAAATATATGAAATATATGTTTCGATACATTGATGATATATGTGTATTTAATTCTAATAATTTTTATTCAATTAGTGAGCACATTTATCCAGAAAGCCTTATTCTTAACAAAACCAATATTAATGATAAAGAAGGTGTATATATAGATATGAACATTAAATTAACATTAACTAAAACTACTATTAATTTATATCGTAAAGATGACATATTTAAATTTACAAGAAACATATTTTTGCATGAGCATTCATGCATACCATATAATATAAAATATAATACATTAAATAATGAAATTTTAAGAATTGCAACAATATGTAATGATATTGGCTTTCTTCAAAATCATTTAAATAATTTAATAGATACATATTTTAAACTAGGTTACTATAAAAATAACATCAAGCAGAAAATAGTAAAATATATAAATCAACACAATAATATAAAGAATAAATTTAAACTCTTAAGTGGCAAATTTTTATTGGATGTTAAAAGATGAATAATAAATAATTTACTTTGTATTAGCATAATATTGGGATAAATAATTTACTTTGTATTGGGATAATAGTATAAGTAGTGGCAATATAACTTTATGGAAATATAATTTAATTTATTTTTACTTAGTGATAATACTAGTTTATATTCTTTAAAGCTTAAAAGTGAATAAGCTATTAGAGGACTACAAATGCAACCCAAGGAACACATTGTATAAATATGAATTGTATTAATTTTGAAGAATTTTTACTTATCAAAATATTTAAAGCTTATATTATTATAATATTAAAGCTTATAATTTTTAATCAATAAGCGAATAAATTTATCCAAATAACCTTATTCTTAATAAAAATCAATATTAGTGATAAAGAAGGTATTTATCTAGATATCAACTTCAATTAAAACTACTTTTAATTTATATCGTAAATATGACATATTTAAATTTACAAGAAACATATTTTTTGCATAAGCATTTATGCATACCATATAATATAAAATATAATACATTAAATAATGAAATTTTAAGAATTGCAACAATTTGTAAGGATATTGGCTTTTTTCAAAATAATTAAAATAATTTAATAGATGCTTATTTTAAATTTCAATTTTAAATTTTAACTTGATATAAAAATAAATTGTAAAAAATCTTATATAAAGTTATTAAATTAATTATAACTATTTATTACATAATTAATATTTGGTTAATTATTTTATTGATATTATCATTAGGATATAAATAAAAATTGTATAATATTTTATAATATTTATTTATTTCGGCTAAATTTTGACCCGAATGTAATTCTGAAAAATAATATTCTTCAATGATCTGTGAATTCAAATTTTATTTCGAGAAACGAAATAAAATTTATATTTTATTTTTGCATGAGAATTCATGCATAACATATAATATAAAATATAATACATTAAATAATGAAATTTTAAGAATTGCAATAATATTTGATGAAAAAAAATTATACAATTTTTTAAACAATTTTATAATATTTGATGGGGATATGATCTAGATAGGAACATTAAATTAACATCGGTAGCTTTATTTTTAATAAATAAGTAATAAATCAGGATTATATGTAAAAATAAATAAATCTAATAGAATCCTTAAATATTTTGATAAATCAAAATTATTTAAATTTAGGACATCTATATTTAGACAAGTAAAATGTGTTCCAATGGGAAGTAATAGTAGCCCAATTATAGCTGACTTATTTTTAAGCTTTATAGAATATGAATTTGTTCATAACTGTGTAAAAACTAAATCTAAACAATATAAATATATGAAATATATGTTTCGATACATTGATAATATATGTGCATTCAACTTTAATAATTTTTATTAATTTTTTTATCTAATTATCTAATTAGATAAATTAATAGATAAATTAGTAATTATTATAAATTATCTAATTAATTAGATAAATTTATCTAAATTTATCTAATTTTTTTAATTAATGAAATTTATCCAGGTAGCCTCATTCTCAACAAAACCAATATTAATAATAAAGAAGGTGTATATCTAGATATGAACATTAAATTAACATTAACTAAAACTACTTTTAATTTATATCGTAAAAATGATATATTTTAAAATATTGAAATTTTAAGAATTGCAACTATTTGTATCGATATTGGCTTTCTTCAAAAAAAATATTGGCTTTCTATAAAAATACCACCATACAGAAATAGTAAAATATATAAATCAGCACAAGGATATTAAAAATAAATTTAAAATCATTAGCGGAAATTTTTTTGGATGGATATACTTTGTACTAGAATACGATACTATATAATCAAATTTCATCAAAGGAAATACGACAAAGAGAACTTTCAAGCAAGTTATCAAATTTGCTTGAAAATGAGCATAAAATAATAAGGTGATGAAGTAACCGAAAGATAAAGACTTTTATTCACAAATCTAAAACACACGCGAAGGTTATCAGTTTTGTTTTACGATACTATCATCACACCCATTCCACATTATTGTCTATCAAGTAAGCAAGTATTCTTTTACTAAATTCTCGGGGTTCCGGATATTTTGATTTATCATAATTATATTGTGAACACGATGATGCGTCTTATTTTGAGAAAAACGTCTTATTTTGAGAAAAACATCCTATTTGAGAAAATAATAAAATAAGAAATGAAATTTGGTATATTAAAAACAAGGTAGCTGCAAAAATACAATTAAAAAATAGTAAAATATATAAATCAACACAATAATATAAAGAATAATTTTAAAATCATTAGCTGAAAAATTTTATGGATAATAAATAATATACTTTGTATTAGAATGAGATACTAGATAATCAAATTTCATCAGAGGAAATAAGTAATTATCACGTGTTTGACCCCGCTGCTATGTTGGGTCGAGGAATAGTTGTCGAAACCTGATAGCATGGTAGTTCCTCTTGATGACCTCTAATTCTTATTGGTTCTTGTTTTTATCGGTTCTTGTTGTTTTTTAATTGTGTTGTCAGGATAATGGACATCTGATTTTGTATATATTAATCTCGCAAACTTTTTTATATTAAAAATAAATTTAAAATCATTAGCTGAAAAATTTTATGGATAATAAATAATATACTTTGTATTAGAATGAGATACTAAATAATCAAATTTCATTAAAGGAAATAAGTAATTAGCGCGTATTTGGAAGCGCTGCTATGTTGGGTCGAGGAATAGTTGTCGAATCCTGATAGTATAGCAGTTCCTCTTGATGATTTCTAATCCGTATTCTTATAAACGTTCTGTTATTTATTGGTCAATTTATAACAAAAAAACTTGCAAAAAACCTGATGAGAGATTAAAGTTATACCTGATTGATCTGAGAGCCTATAAAAAATGAAGGATTATTCTGGAATAGAATAAAGGATTAATAACGTGAATAGATGTGTTTTCAAAATACGCTTTTACATATCCATTAAAATCAAAAACTCCCAAGACGTTGTTAAAAATTAGAAAGGACTTTTCGTTTTCTCATACCCATTAAAGATTTAATGGGTATGATGTTTTAATGTTTTCCGATTAAAGATTCAATGGGAAATAATTTGTCAATTCCGATTTTGAATCTACCTATGTATAGTCTATTCTCGTTTTTTAACGTGACACATTTGCACGACAGGCCTAGTCATCCATAAATACAAGGATGAAGTTTCGGGTATAAGTAATATAAAATCATAAAATCCGAAAATTCATAGGTATGAATTTTCGGATTACTCTAGCATAAAAAATAGCTCATATGAGCTATTGACATGAGCTATACATATGAGCTATCAATAGCTCATATGGAGTGTCACAAATTTATTTAAAGAGAAAAGCAAAAAATTTGTTAGCAATTCTAAATATAGCTTTGAAGTTATAGACAAATTAGTAGAAAAGAACTAACGTGAATACAACAAAGAAACTGGATTTATTTTATCACGAAGATTCTTTTAAACAATAGAATAAAGTATCGACCTGAACTCAAGAAAAAAAACAAAGTTTATTCGTCTCTATGATAAATAAATAAAAAGACTGCAATCTATCTAGGCAAAACCATTAGATGCCAAGCATTAGAAAGAGAAGAGCTCGTTTAAATAAATTATTTCAAACAATAGGATAAAATCAATAATTAATAGAGTTGAATTGGTTGTTTCTAACCACCAAATAAAAAATGAAAAATAACTTTATATTTTATTAAAAAAATCGTCGTTTATTTTTTCTAGTCACTCCACAGACATGGTCACGCGCCGGGCGCGTGACAATTAATAATAAATTAATTATAACATTGATTAATCTCGATTCATCATTAGTTCCAAAGAAAGAACTAATTCGTATTTCTTAGTAATTTCAAAATCAAGTGATACATTGATTTAGATTTGTTTGTCGGAATAAATTCATACTGAATTATTACACATTATTACCTATTCACGAAATTATTTAATTAAATTGATTAAATAATATTATAAAACTACATCTCGTTGTGATTTCAAAGATAATTTCAATTGCTAGAGATTATTAAATTTAATTAATTAAATTAAATTTGTTTTAATTGATTTTAATTTGTTCCAATTACTCTCATAAATTGAGAGTAATCGGAACTTCAATAATAAAGAAGATACAATTTAAATTAATATCGAATTTCAATTGCGATTAGCAAATTACAGTCAATTATTTTTGACTTTAGAACTTAATCAAATTACTCTTTGATATTATTAGATTAATTACTCAAAGGCAGATTGAAGTTCACCACAACCTATTTTAATTATCAAGATAATTTATTCTTGTGGAATATAACTCATTTGCTCAAAGGTTACCGTGACACTTACACAATATGTGGTTGGAAACACATGAAACAGTGAACTAATTAATCTTCACGGAAGTACCGATCGACAAATAATGCTGCTACAGGGGTTAAATCACTTTATACAGATGAATGCGAAATAATCTGAAATGGTAAAACACTGTACTGATTATATAAGCAACTCACTTTTTAAATCTGCGCTATGGATTGAAAGGATTATAATTCCAATACATTTATGCTTTGGATTTCCAGGTAACTTTATGTTATACAGAGTAATGCAAAACACTATATGTCGTTCAATGCATATGACAGTGTTTTTCAAGGCTATTTCAATAACTGATAGTATATTATTAATTGTGAACTTCGGAAAATGGCTTGAGAGTCTACATGTATTTAATATGAATAAGCTCACTAATTGTGGATGGGTATGGGGTGTTGTGTACGCAGCTCATTCAATATCAAATTGGCTATTGATGTTGCTTAATTTTGATCGGGCATTGTTCGTGATTCGTAATGATCTCAGCAGACGATACTTTAATAAACGAAACTGTAAGATAATGTGTCTTGTTATTTCAATTGTGCTTTCCACGTATATGCTACAATTACCCATTTTTCTGCGCTACAATGCTTCAAACTATCATTTCTCCGGAACACCATGTGTATATAAGCATTATGCCCGGAACTGGGGCAGAATTGGCTGGCCAATCATTTACAACGTGTTTTTCCTAGCTATACCATATACGGGAATTCTTAGTTGCTCAATTTATTTGCTTCATTATGTGAATAGAAGTAAGAGAAAAGTTGGTGGCAAATCACGCAAGGATGAAGAACAGAGTTTAAGAAGTACTGTGCTAATTTCTCTTATCTATATCGTATGCGCCGTTCCATTCGGATTCGTTTTAAATTTTACAGCGGCCGTAATAAATAAATCATCTTGCCATCTGCAAAGTTTTTGGATTTTAATGAATATTGGATTGATGCAACTTTCAGCGGTCAACCATTCAATGAAGTTTTATCTTATAGCTTCGCAGACTAAAATAATTCGCAACAACTTGATGAAGATATTAAAAAATGAGGATATAAGTGTTTCAAGTGAGAGACCCGTTTAAAATGTATTTGATTGCTATAAATTATAGTTGTATTTTGTTTCAATATTATGTTTTTGATATCAAACCTGCGTTTTTGATATCAAACGAGCCGTTATTGCGTTCAAGCTCAACACTTGTGCAACCTCTTCCGTCATTTGAATGACAAATAATGTATTTATGTCGTGTTTCTCATCACGAGATTTCTACTGTCATCTTGACTCTTAAATATTGTAACTTAACACTTAAAACTATTTTCAATCATGTTTTAAATTACCACTTAATTAAAAATAATATATTAGCAAAATATTAAAATATTTATGTAATAATATAAGCGAAATATTTTGCTAATACTACATCATTTTGCTTTAATACTAATTTTCTTTTAAAAATATTGCGTAAATCACGCTTTCAGACTCATTTCTGACCCTTTTGACAATTAGATCAATTCGAAACATTTGCTCGACTTCCATGATTTGCCTGTCAATTACAGACTTTACATAACCTTTAGACATGAATTCGTTTCTTAGTGCTTTGATGCATTCGGTATGCTGTGATTGTTCATAGCAAATCTTTCTAGCTCGTATAAACTCATTGCGAATTAAGAGGAGTTTGATTTTGATAGGTGCAAGGAGTGAGCATGCAAAATCGGCTATACACCGCTAAATGTTTTGTGTAATTTTGTTTGCCACATTCTATTCAGGTCGTTATAGTCCGATAAATATCAAAGTATCCTCATTTCTCTCACTGAAACGAAATTCACTAGTATTGCTGAGACTATCAAGGAGATAATCAAACCATTCTATTCCATGAGTCCAGATCATGCTATTCAGGTCGTTATATATATCTATGCCGATAAATATCACAGTATCCTCATTTTTCTCACTGAAACGAAATTCACTAGTATTGCTGAGACTCTCAAGGAGATCATCAAACCGTTCTATTCCATGAGTCCAGATGACAAAAATATCATCGATGTATTTTAACCAGAGATACGGCTTATAGAGACTGCTGGATATTATATTTTCTTTAACATGTGCCATATATAATTCAGCGACCAAGGGTGCAACCAGGCTGCTAATTGATGTACCAATCTGTTGATGAAAAAGGTGACCTTCGAACGTAAATGTGTTGAATTTCAAGACTGTGTCCAATAATGATTGTGTTTTGTTTATTTCAGTTTCTTGCCAATTATTTTTACGTAATATTTCAACAATTGATCTAATGCCTTTATGTATGTGCCTATACATTTATGCCTATATGTATTGACGTTTATAGTGATTAAACGTTAAGTGTGTACAAAATCTTATGTCCATCTTCACTTTATGTGATTTTATAATCTCACATTATGACTTTACAATTTTTCACGTCATGTTAACGACACAAAATATAAACATTTATATCGTTATATATTAAGATGAATATAAATATTTACAGTATAAACATGAATTATTTAAAAACGTTTATTAATAATAACTAATATTTATCCGAAATATGTTCGTATAAATTAAAATATTTAGTTAAAAATTATCGTTAATTATGCAATTATTACAACAAAAAATGTTATGTTTAATTAATATTAAATTAATATTAAAATATTTAATATTAATTAATATTAATATTTAATATTAATTAATATTTAATAAATATTTAAATTAATATTATGTTTAAATTAATATAATATTTTATAACTATATAGTTATGAAATACAATTGTATATTTAATTAATGAACGATAAAAATATTTTAAATAATTATTGAACATAATAAAATATATTAAGTTTAAAAATGGTTATTTTAAATAATCACTGTTAAAAACCACCATCCCAGGGTATATTAAAGACGCTAATAATATTACTTGTAATAAAAGAAACTGGGAAGTAGAGCCTTTATTTATTTGCGAAACGTTTAGACCGTTTCTGGTCTTCTTCAGTCGCTAGTGTTAAATGTTAGATTTTGACAGTGGGTATGACAATTTATCTGCAATTACAATCTGGAAGAATTCAAAGATCGTACAAAAAAATAAGAAGTGGACACCCATCCCGTACAAAACGTGAAATTATACGCAATGAGGCACACCGGGCTTTGACAATTTGTTCAACCCCTGAAACTTTCGAAGAACAACTAACGTTGCTGTATGTTCAGTTCATAGACGTGGTTATACACACCGCCAGGTTCTCACACAGTTTTCATATATTCGTGAGCTAGACAAAAAAAAGCCAAACTAACAATGGAATGCACTTATTAAAAAACGATGAGAATACTATTAATCTAATTGTGACCTTCCATCCCTTACTGGCATGACTCCACCGTTTATTAGATTTGGCATTTTCAGAGATTCTTGCGACAAGAAGACAGACCATACAAAGACCTCCGATAGGATACCGGAACTCAGGAAATTTCAACTGGATAGTACAACACATGTCACCGATAACCACTGAAGGAGATGGATTACGCCGTTGTGGAGACCGAAGATGTGCAAATTGCATTGACATGATCGAATCACTCAGGTTTACCTCTTAAATAACGGGTCTATCATACACAATAGACGGTGAATACAAATGCAAATCGAGATACGTGATTTATATGAACGTGTCTGGATTGTGAAGTCCAACAGGTAGGACAAACTTTGACGCAATACAACATTCGAGCTAACAACCGTCGAAAGGACATACAAAGCGGCAATATGGAAGCAAACGGGACAGTTCATCATCTTGTCGAAAATCCATCACACACAATGAAGACTGTCATAACAGATTGACATATTAATTACACATAAAAGCGTAAACAACGGGAAACACGATGGGTTATACAATTGATGACTGACAAAAGTCTGAATCAGGCCGAACATCCGTGACATCCATTGGAAATAAGTGATAGTGGTGCAAATCCTCAGAGTAATGCAAATATCTCACTCCAACAAAGAACTCAACACAGCAATCGAAGTCACGCCATGTGAAGTGATAATAACAAAAACTCGAATAATACTGAAATTCTTCCAGATAAAAAGCTGTGATAAAATTTTTTGTAAGATCTTGGAATTCTTCCAGATCGGAAAAAAAATTTTAACGTGGCAAATGCGTGCCAGCGCACGCTTACAGGACCACAGATAGTGGTCATGTAAGCGTGGTCATGACCACAAATAGTTGGGATTACAGATAAATTGTCCTACCCACTGTCAAAATCTAACATTTAACACTAGCGACTGAAGATGACCAAAAATGGTCGAAAAGTTTCGCAAATAAATAAACGCTCTACTTCTCAGTTTCTTTCATTACAAGTTATATATAAATAAAAATAAATTATATATATAAATATATATAAAGACACCAGCAATTCCTCACGATGATATACGAAGCTCAGGTGCATAAAGCGTTTTTACCGGCTTGTTGCGCGTGTGGACCTTTTAGTTATTCTTTATGTAAGGTACAAATTCGTATCCGTTGATTACGAGGGCACTGAATTTCTCACATGATTCCAAAAGGAATGCGTCATTTTATAAATTGTTATTGCGAAAAATCGCTTGAAACTGTGGTCCAGGAGCCAAAGCTGGCTAAGATTGATTTTTAATCCATATATGCTGCTAAATAACTGGACTTCGATCATCAGCTCCATCAGTCTAATGTATCACTCCGAGACGTTCCTAACCACCCAGCAGTCATCGTCAGTCGGATGAAGTAGTTAGGGTACGTATCGACTGCTTTTGTGATAACTATAAAGACACCAGCAATTTATCACGATGCTATACGAAGTTCATGTGCAGAAGCGTATTTACTGGCTTGTTGCGTGTGTGGACCTTCTAGTTATTCTTTATATAAGGCACAAATGCGTATCCGTTGATTACGAGGGCACTGAATTTCTCACAGGATTCCTGAAGGAATGCGTCATTGTATAAATTGTTATTACGAAAAAATCGCTTGAAACTGTGGTCCAGGAGCCAAAGCTGGCTACGATTGATTTTTAATCCAAATTTGCTGCTAAATAACTAGACTTCGATCATCAGCTCCGTCAGTCTAATGTATCACTTCGAGACGTTCCTAACCACCCAGCAGTATCGACGGTCGGATGAAGTAGTTAGGGTACGTTTGACTACTTTTGTAATAACTATAAAGACAACCCCAATTCCTCATAATGCTATACGAAACTCAGGTGCAAAAAGGCGTTTTTACTGGCTCGTTGCGTGTGTGACCTTTCTAGTTATTCTTATATATAATAGTAGTGCACGGATGTGCTTGATAGACAACGGTCTAAGATTTCTTTCGAAATAAGGCATTTATACAAAATAGTGTTGCTTGATAGACTGGACTTTGATTCACGACTTTCAGTCACTATATATAGAAGTAGACGAGATTCGACCTGAAGCGTAAAAGGCTCTCGACGTTGTTGGCATTAAGTGGCTAACACGGATCTTCTACGTTGCATTTGAAGTCGGGCAAGGTTCCAAGTGAATGGCGAATTGGGGGTGGTGGTACCTGTCTTAAAAAAGGTGACCGAAGAGTATGTTCCAATTATCGGGTCATCACTCTTCTTAGCAAAACTGGTAAGCTATTTTGCTAGGATTTTTGAGTTAAAAATACGGCAAATGGTTAAGGGACAGTTGCAAGAGGAACAATGCGGCTTTCGTCCAGGTTGTGGAACAACGGATCAGCTCTTTACTCTCTCAACTATCTTTGAATGGTCTTGGGAGTTCGCTCAACCGGTCTGCATGTGTTTTGTATATTTGGAGGGGGCGTTCGACCAAGTTCCTCGAGAGAGGTTGTGGGAGGTACTAAGAGAGTATGGAGTACCAAACTATTTTCGGGAAGTTGTGGCTTCTCTGCATGAACAAAGTATGAGTTATGTTCGTACTCGAGGTAGGAAGTCTGGATCATTTCTAGTAGGCGTTGGACTTCGTCAGGATTATCCTTTGTTTCCACTTTAGTTCCTTGTTTACACGGACAAAATTTCGTGATGGGCTGCTCTGACGGATGTCGATCTTCAGTTCGGTTCCATTAAGATACCATCTCTGCTTTTTGTAGATGACGTTGTCTTGTTGGCTTCTTGTCCTGAGGATTTGCAATGCATACTAGATCGATTTACGATGGAATGCCAAGCGGCAGGGATATTAGTTAGTACCTCACAGACTGTCTCTATGTGTTCATCTCGGATTCAGATGCCAATGTCAATCCCGATTGGAGAAAATGTTCTTCCTGATGTGGAAGATTTCAAGTGTCTTGGGGTATTGTTCTCGAGGGAGGGCAAGGTTATCAAAGAGATTGAGAAGCGGATTTGTGCAGCTAACGCAGCAATGCGTTCTTTGTTTAGGTATGTCGTGGTTAAGCGGGAGTTGAGTCTTCGGGCGAAGCATTTGGTTTACCATGCAATCTTCGCTCCTATCTTAACCTATGGTCATGAGCTTTGGGTTATGACAGAAAGGATACTATCTCGGATACAGGCCACCGAAATGAGGTTCCTTCGCGATATGGCTGGTCTTAGCCTTAGAAATAAGGATAAGAATTCGGTCATCCGAGATGGACTCCGAGTAAATCGCTGCATATATAACGGACTGTGAAAAATACCTTTGGCAAATTTTATATGTTGCCAAAAACACATAAAGAAACACGCCCCTACCGAGGTCGGCCGATAGTTAGCTGTGTTGATACACCTACAGAATTCCTATCAAAATGGGTACATACTCAACTGGCAACTTTTCTGCACCGTAAACCGTCATACATATCTAGTTCTATCGAATTCCTTCGCAGACTTGAAGGTATTAAAACACAAAGGTTAAATATTACCAAGCTTATCACTGCAGATGTAGAATCGCTTTATACGAATATTCCTCACAACGAAGGCATTAACGCCATAAACGTTGCACTTAGAGATTCCGATATATCTATAAAACAGAAGACATTCATTATTGAAGCAGTTACGCTTATTTTGCAAAACAATTATTTATATTTCGAAGACAATGTTTACCATCAAATATCGGGGATCGCAATGGGAACACCGATTGCACCCGCGTATGTGATGATCTACATGGCTGAGATGGAAAAACGATGGCTTGCAACTTCGTCGATTCAACCGTTAATGTATACTCGGTATATTGATGATATTTTTATGCTTTGGGGCGGTAATGATGTTTTATTGGATGATTTCATTTTCAAATCCAACAGCTCAACTGGTTTAACGTTATCCGTTAATAAAAGCAGCTACACTGTCAATTTTTTAGACGTCACAATAACAATAAACGATCATGTAATTCAATGGTGTCTTTATAGTTATCACAAAAGCAGTCAAAAAGTACCCTAACCACTTCATCCGACTGACGATGACTGCTGGGTGGTTAGGATCGTCTCGGAGTGATACATTAAACTTATAAAGCTGATGATCGAAGTCCAGTTATTTAGCAGCAAATATGGATTAAGAATCAATCGTAGCCAGCTTTGGCTCCTTGAACACAGTTTCAAGCGATTTTTTCGCAATAACAATTTATACAATGACGCATTCCTTCAGGAATCCTGTGAGAAATTCAGTGCCCTCGTAATCAACGAATACGCATTTGTGCCTTATATAAAGAATAACTAGAAGGTCCACACACGCAACCAGCCAGTAAACACGCTTCTGCACCTGAGTTTCGTATAGCATCGTGAGGAATTGCTGGTGTCTTTATAGTTATCACAAAAGCAGTCGAAACGTACCCTAACCACTTCATCCGAATGACGATGACTGCTGGGTGGTTAGGATCGTCTCGGAGTGATACATTAAACTGATGGAGCTGATGATCGAAGTCCAGTTATTTAGCAGCAAATATGGATTAAAAATCAATCGTAGCCAGCTTTGGCTCCTGGACCACAGTTTCAAGCGATTTTTTCGCAATAACAATTTATACAATGACGCATTCCTTCAGGAATCCTGTGAGAAATTCAGTGCCCTCGTAATCAACGGATACGCATTTGTGCCTTATATAAAGAATAACTAGAAGGTCCAAACACGCAACCAGCCAGTAAACACGCTTCTGCACCTGAGTTTCGTATAGCATCGTGAGGAATTGCTGGTGTCTTTATAGTTATCACAAAAGCAGTCGAAACGTACCCTAACCACTTCATCCGACTGACGATGACTGCTGGGTGGTTAGGATCGTCTCGGAGTGATACATTAGACTGATGGAGCTGATGATCAAAGTCTAGTTATTTAGCAGCAAATATGGATTAAAAATCAATCGTAGCCAGCTTTGGCTCCTGGACCACAGTTTCAAGCGATTTTTTCGCAATAACAATTTATACAATGACGCATTCCTTCAGGAATCCTGTGAGAAATTCAGTGCCCTCGTAATCAACGAATACGCATTTGTGCCTTATATAAAGAATAACTAGAAGGTTCACACACGCAACAAGCCAGTAAATACGCTTCTGCACCTGGGCTTCGTATAGCATCGTGAGGAATTGCTGGTGTCTTTATAGTTATCACAAAAGCAGTCGAAACGTACCCTAACCACTTCATCCGACTGACGATGACTGCTGGGTGGTTAGGATCGTCTCGGAGTTATACATTAGACTGATGGAGATGATGATCGAAGTCCAGATATTTAGCACCAAATATGAATTAAAAATCAATCGTAGCCAGCTTTGGCTCCTGGACTACAGTTTCAAGCGATTTTTTCGCAATAACAATTTATACAATGACGCATTCCTTCAGGAATCCTGTGAGAAATTCAGTGCCCTCGTAATCAACGGATACGCATTTGTGCCTTATATAAAGAATAACTAGAAGGTCCACACACGCAACAAGCCAGTAAATACGCTTCTGCACCTAAGCTTCGTATAGCATCGTGAGGAATTGCTGGTGTCTTTATAGTTATCACAAAAGCAGTCGAAACGTACCCTAACCACTTCATCCGACTGACGATGACTGCTGGGTGGTTAGGATCGTCTCAGAGTGATACATTAGACTGATGGAGCTGATGATCAAAGTCCAGTTATTTAGCAGCAAATATGGATTAAAAATCAATCGTAGCCAGCTTTGGCTCCTGGACCACAGCTTCAAGCGATTTTTTCGTAATAACAATTTATACAATGACGCATTCCTTCAGGAATCCTGTGAGAAATTCAGTGCCCTCGTAATCAACGGATACGCATTTGTGCCTTATATAAAGAATAACTAGAAGGTCTAAACACACAACCAGCCAGTAAACACGCTTCTGCACCTGAGTTTCGTATAGCATCGTGAGGAATTGCTGGTGTCTTTATAGTTATCACAAAAGCAGTCGATACGTACCCTAACCACTTCATCCGACTGACGATGACTGCTGGGTGGCTAGGATCGTCTCGGAGTGATACATTAGACTGATGGAGATGATGATCGAAGTCCAGTTATTTAGCAGCAAATATGGATTAAAAATCAATCGTAGCCAGCTTTGGCTCCTGGACCACAGTTTCAAGCGATTTTTTCGCAATAACAATTTATACAATGACGCATTCCTTCAGGAATCCTGTGAGAAATTCAGTGCCCTCGTAATCAACGGATACGCATTTGTGCCTTATATAAAGAATAACTAGAAGGTCCACACACGCAACAAGCCAGTAAATACGCTTCTGCACCTGGGCTTCGTATAGCATCGTGAGGAATTGCTGGTGTCTTTATAGTTATCACAAAAGCAGTCGAAACGTACCCTAACCACTTCATCCGACTGACGATGACTGCTGGGTGGCTAGGATCGTCTCGGAGTGATACATTAGACTGATGGAGATGATGATCGAAGTCCAGATATTTAGCAGCAAATATAGATTAAAAATCAATCGTAGCCAGCTTTGGCTCCTGGACCACAGTTTCAAGCGATTTTTTCGCAATAACAATTTATACAATGACGCATTCCTTCAGGAATCCTGTGAGAAATTCAGTGCCCTCGTAATCAACGGATACGCATTTGTGCCTTATATAAAGAATAACTAGAAGGTCCACACACGCAACAAGCCAGTAAAAACGCTTCTGCACCTGAGCTTCGTATAGCATCGTGAGGAATTGCTGGTGTCTTTATAGTTATCACAAAAGCAGTCGAAACGTACCCTAACCACTTCATCCGACTGACGATGACTGCTGGGTGGTTAGGATCGTCTCGGAGTGATACATTAGACTGATGGAGCTGATGATCGAAGTCCAGTTATTTAGCAGCAAATATGGATTAAAAATCAATCGTAGCCAGCTTTGGCTCCTAAACCACAGTTTCAAGCGATTTTTTCGTAATAACAATTTATACAATGACGCATTCCTTCAGGAATCCTGTGAGAAATTCAGTGCCCTCGTAATCAACGGATACGCATTTGTGCCTTATATAAAGAATAACTAGAAGGTCCACACACGCAACAAGCCAGTAAATACGCTTCTGCACCTGGGCTTCGTATAGCATCATGAGGAATTGCTGGTGTCTTTATAGTTATCACAAAAGCAGTCGAAACGTACCCTAACCACTTCATCCGACTGACGATGGCTGCTGGGTGGTTAGGATCGTCTCAGAGTGATACATTAGACTGATGGAGCTGATGATCAAAGTCCAGTTATTTAGCAGCAAATATGGATTAAAAATCAATCGTAGCCAGCTTTGGCTCCTGGACCACAGTTTCAAGCGATTTTTTCGTAATAACAATTTATACAATGACAGCCATTGAAACTCGTTGGCAACAGCCAACGAGTTTCGCTCTAACGGAGCTCATCAGTACCGTGACTTTAATGATCATCCATAGGCACCTTAACACAAGCTTAAACAATGTTTAAAGCTCAAAAAACAGAACTACCCTTAATCTGAATCATCGAAGGGAATTTAGCATAAGCTCTGTACATGGCAGTGCGTATTGCGGTTTAACCATGCATTAGGCACTAAATTCCTTTTAAAAGAAATGCTGTTAAACAGGGACACTTTAAAGTGTGCAATTATATAAAATATAATTTGATGTTACACCTGCCATGGGACATTAAATCGTGTACTCGTAAATAAATCACTATGTTTTCCCTACAAGGAGCCATAAACACCAGACTGCATTCAAGATTTCTTCATCAGACCAAGAAATGGAACCGAATTATTCTCGCAATATTCAAAGTCGCTACGTATGCCCAGTTATTCTATGTGTGACGAAAACTTTAGCAACAGCCAACGAGTTTCGCTCTAACGGAGCTCATCAGTACGTGATTTCAATAATCATCCATAGGCACCTTAACACACGCTTAAACAAAGTTTAAAGATCGAAAAGCAGAACGACATTTAATCTGAATCATCGAAGGGAATTTAGCATAAGCTTTGTGCATGTCAGTGCGTATTGCAGTTTAACCATGGAATTTTACTGTGCTTGTTGAAATTGACTTTCGAGTATTGAAAGAGTAAATTTTCTATATGCTAACATTTACAAAGAAGACGAACAATTCAAAATAGCATTATACCGTAAACTAAAGTCAAATTCGATGTGCAATCATTACCACAGTTCTCACTCGACAATTATCAAAAGAAAAATTGTATAGAACGAAGCCTTGAGAATACAAAGAGCGTACTCGGATGATGCTCAGTTTGAATATCATGTAAATGACTTAACAGAACAGCTTGTAAAGCGCGGATATAGAAAAGATTTTATTTATAAACAAATAAATTCAATTATACGAATAATTTTATTCAGTTAACGCAGTGATTCATTGTTTGTATGGATATTTCGAAAGCTGCGCATTTATGCAAAGTTTTCAATTTCCAGCATAATCCTCGTTTGCATCTTTAACGAAAGACAGTGTTCTCTATTATAGGCGACCAAAATGAGTTTCCTTAGTACTCTGTTCTGCCTGAGACTTAGATACAAGGTTAGAAACTCCAATCCGCAAGAATCTCGTAAAGTAAGCGATTATTTATATTGGAAAAACTAACTTTGAGATATTAGGATACTTTCTGAAACGCTCAGAATCATCCGTCTTGGTGAGGTGTTTTATGATTTGTATATTAACAACTTTAAGCTGAAGTTTCAGCGGTCAGTAAATTGTTACTATAAGACGATTTAGACAAAAATCTATACGATAGTTTAAGCAGGGATTTTTGAATTTTGCACATTTGCAACAGTTGCAGCGAGACGCCTGTGCATTACAATTGCAACACAATCTCACTTTTAAAGGTTAGATTGATAGAATCTAACCTTTAAATAACCTTTAAATATTGATAGTTCTTTCATCTAATTGATAGAATTAAATGTATTAGACAAATAAATCTAAAACATTACATAACAAACAAATCTAAGAGCATATATAACCAAAATATTCCATACATCTGACTATATGCTAGTTTTAAAAATTCTATCAATTTATTATAGAATGTCAGGTGCAAGTCGTTGCATATAGCACTACTAAGGCAGTCATTGCAGCCTAGCACTTCTAAGGACATTGTATTAAAGCAACGGCATAAATTGAAACGATATTGATATTTGCGTAAAAACTCACTTGTAACTAGCAGCAAGAAAACGAGTAAAGAGAATTGTATTTCTAGATTAGCATCCAAAATTTTTTGATTTTCAAAGACAAGTGCGAAATATGTAGATTAACGAAATCACAAATCATGAAACACGAACTATTTCTCCTAAAATACAATTCTGCACAAGTACATTGTTGCGAGATCTAGTATAACTCAGCTAAGCAAAAAGAAGGAAGATGTCAACCCTGTGGCGATAAAAGATGTGAAACATGTAAAAGTATGGCACAAAAGCAACATAACTAATAAATCATATGCAGTTCGTGGAACAATAAACTGTAATAACAACAGGAAATATATATTGCGACATGCAAGCATTGTGGGAAGCAATATGTAGAACATACTTCAATGTCATTTGAGTGCCGACTTAATGTTAGAAGATCTCACATTAAAACAAAACGAAAAAACAGATGGAGCGGTAATTCATGCTATCGAACACAGTGTGGGTGTATGAATTACTGGGTTGCAATCGCTTGTGTATAAAACACTATAATGAGGGAAAACCTTGATCAAACGTTATTAGGAGATATGTATGCAGATGAACCCTTCGGATTAAATACAAACACATATTATGAATGGAAGGATCTAACGTAATCCTCTTTAATTATTACTACGTAGAATAACGATACTGTTGTTTTAGATAAAAAAAAGCCTAAGAGCGAAACGTCTTGTTAATAAAAATTTCTGTATATATCGTATGATTATTGTTGTACGTTTTTAAAATGTTGTTGATAGACTGGACGTTTATACAAGATCTTTTGTCACCATGTCACTTCTAGACGACTACTTCAGCATCGAAATTATGGAGTATGCGGTAACATGCATCAGTAGAATGAAGTATCCACTAGTCGGTTCGGTTGCCTGTGTGAAACTCTTCACTCACATGCAACTATGGCAGCTGACGGCAGTATCCATTAGCAGGTCGACGACGAATTTAACAGTGCGTCTTATGAAACTTTGCAGCAGCAAAATACTTCTTGAAAAACGTTTACGCAACGTGTCGGAAATTCCTTCTTTTACTGTCACACAAGAAACCGAAAACGGCCGGTGAGTACTTCATTCTACTAATGAGTGTTGTCGGGTACTCATCATGTCGATCATGAAGTGGTCGTCTAGAAGAGATATGGTCACTAAAAGCCGTGAATCAAAGTCCAGTCTAACAAGCAACACCATTTAGTATAAATGCCGTATTTCGTAAGAAATCCTGGACCGTTGTCTAACTCAGCACATCCGTACACTACTATTATATATAATAGTAATATAATATACATACGAGAGATTCAGATCAAAAACTTTGAAAATATTAAAAACCGAGACTTCATTAAACACGAAATTCTGAGCGGAATACATTTTGAGCCAAACAACAGAACCTAAAAAATGTTTTTAAATTTTTCAAAAAAAATGAAAATGAAAAAAATAAAAAATGCGCATAATTGCAACAGCTGAAAATTTGACGTTACCGGATATCCAATGAATCTATCAAGCTAATAATAAAATTGGTCGACGCATAATAAATGATATTATTTATTTATTTGCATCTATTTTATCAAATGATAAAATAGATGCATTTTCAAAATCAACGAAATGATTCAAATTCACAAAATGCTGAGAAACATCACTAGAATTGATCCCTTTACGTACATTATAATTATGTTGTTTTATACGCTTAACTAAACCTTGACCTGTTTGACCATCATATACCTGATCACATTCTTTACAAGGTATTCTTTACAAGGAATCTATCAAGCTAATAATAAAATTGGTCAACGCATAATAAATGATAAAATGCATTCGAATTTAACTGAAAGCATTATTAAGCATTAAATAAGGTTCTTTTGTTTAATAAAATACGCTTCTTGAATAATGCGAGATAATAAGTTACTTTCAAATGATAAAATAAATATAAAAATAATAAGATAAAAATAATTTAAAAGTAGAGTAATGAATTATAATTTTATCTAAACCAAAACAAAATAATAATACAATTAGAGAAAACAAACGAATTGAAAAAATTAAAATAATGCAATATTGGAATAATTAATTATAATTTAATTTAAGGTTGTAATCGGATTTATTATTAAGCATTAAATTAGGTTCGTTTTTTAATAAAATACACTCCTTGAATAATGCGAGATAACAAATTACTTTCAAATGATAAAATAGATGCATTTTCAAAATCAACGAAATGATTCAAACTCACAAAATGCTGAGCAACAGCACTAGAATTGGTCCCTTTACGTACATTATAATTATGTTGTTTAATACTCTTAACCAAACCTTGACCCGTTTGACCAACATATACCTGTTCGCATTCTTTACAAGGTATTTTATAAACAATGGCATCTTTGTTAAAATCTGGTTTACGCTTAAAAATGTTGTGAAGTTTAGGTAATTTTCTGTTAAAAATGTGCACTTTGTTAATACAACTATTTTTTATGTTATTATTAAACTTTGAAAATACTGAATTTCACTTGTTACTAATAAAAGGTATTCCTATATGATGTATTCTTTTTTGAACCAAAAACTTTATTTTTTTTGCGCTAAAGATTTAAATTAGCTTTCTTAATAGCCCAAAGCGAAAAATGATAGCAGGAGCATATATTTGAATATATGCTTTCTATTTTTAAGCTTTCTTAAAGCATATATTTCCGCTTTCTTAATAGCCCAAAGCGGAAAACCACTTTTTAGTAAATTATGTGTGATAGCCTTTTCTCTTTCACAAATTAAGTGATAGTTAGAACAGATAAGCCTGCAACGTAAGTAATGTGACATATCAGTGGAAATCAGCCAATTAGTTGAAATGTTTGAAGTCCACTAATAAACGTTTTCCACTAAAAAAGTTGATACAGGTCTGGCCCTGTATCAACTTTTTGATAGACAAAACTATATAAGCGAAAATGAAAGAAGATTATAAGTTTAGTGTTTAGTATATAATTTAGTTGCGCTTGGTTACGATGCATTTCATGACTTGATAGTAAGCAACTAAAAAATGCGCACAATTGCAACAGCTAAAAATTTGACGCTACCGGATATCCAATGGATCTATCGAGCTAACAATAAAATTGGTCGACACATAATAAATGATAAAAGGCATTCGAATTTGACTAAAAACATCAATCAATGTAAAAGATGTGTAAGAAAAAGATGTAAATGTTGCACTCAATTGACAGAAAGTATTCAATTTAGAAACACAATAAGAGGTCTCAATTATAACGTTATAGATGAAATATATTGCATCACAAAAGTCATTATATATTTAGCAAATTGTCAACACTGTGACCTTTAATATGTTAAAGAAACTAGACGTAGCTTAAGTGAACGTTTAAATAACCACCGTGCTGATATTAAAAACAAAGCAACAACACAAGACGCAATAGTTGAACATTGTGTAACAAAACACTCGCTAATCACCGAATGCTTTAATTTATAGCTGTATAGTTTTATATAGTTATAAAGTTATAAAACTATATAGTTATATAACTATATAACTCCGCCTTCTTCTCGCAACTTTTCGTCTCTTCGCTGTCGGCTCCACATCTTTCATCCACCTTCCTTTCTTAGACGACACTTGTTTCACCTCTATATCACTGCGTTCCCGTAATTCCCTCTTACTCTACGTTCCCAATTACTCTAACAACTACGGTCTCCGATCCTTCCTCATCGCCACCCCATGATGCAATCATTTGAAATAAAACCTTTTTTATTCGTACGATATATTGATGATGTATTTATGGTTTGGAAACATGGGCGAGAAAACTTAGAAATCAAATTAGCTAACTGAGTCTACGTATTTAATATAATTATAAACTAAACAAAACATAATAATGCTAAATCAAAATTTAATAATTAAATAATAAAATTAATAATTGTTTTTAGATTTTCTATAATTTAAATCAAGTTAAAATAAAAAAATGAAATTTAAAATAAACGTCATTTTTATGAATTGACTAATAAATAACAGACGTTGTATCAGAATAAGAATTAGAGGTCATCAGGAGGAACTGCTATGCTATCAGGTTTCGGCCCCTAACTCCTCTACCCAACATAGCAACGGGCCAAATACATGCTAATGATGTATTTCCTTTGATGAAATTTGATTATAAAGTATCTGATTTTAATACAAAGTATATTATTTTCCATCCATAAAAATTTGCCACTTGAGAGTTTAAATTTATTCTTTATATTATAGTGTTGATTTATATATTTTACTATTTTCTGCTTGATATTATTTTTATAGTAACCTAGTTTAAAATATGTATCTATTAAATTATTTAAATGATTTTGAAGAAAGCCAATATCTTTACAAATTGTTGCAATTCTTAAAATTTCATTATTTAATGTATTATATTTTATATTATATGGTATGCATGAATGCTCATGCAAAAATATGTTTCTTGTAAATTTAAATATGTCATCTTTACGATATAAATTAATAGTAGTTTTAGTTAATGTTAATTTAATGTTCATATCTAGATATACACCTTCTTTATCATTAATGCAATATATTTATAATTATGTATTATATTTTATATCATATGGAATGCATGAATGCTCATGCAAAAATATGTTTCTTGTAAATTTAAATATCTCATCTTTACGATGAGATATTCGATCTCATCAGTCCAGGCCAATATTATATCCTCATTGTATCGGTAGATGAATATAGATTTTGTATATATTGGTCTTTTAATTTCTCTTCCGCGTGCGCTAAAATATACTTAAAACATTAAGTAAAACAGAATAAACAATTATTTAATTTCAAACTTAATTATATTAATTTGGTCCAATAAACGGTTGCATCAGCATTATTTGTATGCCAAACTGAATAGTCATCATCTACAACTCGCATACTACATAATTCCTTATTTGATTGACACTGCCATTTTTTGACTGGTTCGTTGCTATTGTCCAACTTGATAAATTCTCCAGTCGATGTAGCTACAACATTTATGAAATCTTCTCCAGAATGTCGTATTGTGTCTATTGATACGGGAAGTCCGTCAAATTGCATATCGACAACACTTAAAGACTTGTTGGCTACATCAAATTTGAAAATACCGTTATTGCTTACAACAAAGCACGTATTGTCCCCACTGATTAAAATATCATTTATGAACCCGTCAACATTATACATATGTATTTCGGTCGCATTACATCTTATATCATACAGTTTAAACTCGGACCTTATTGAACAAAGTAAAATATTGTTTTTAATGCACACTTTACACGGTCGGCTGATTGTTTTAAAATAATTAGTTGGTGTAATATGGCGTATCGGCGATAATGTCGGGCAATCCCATAGCACAACATCACCTTTCATGCATCCACTGACAAATCTATTGTCATTAAGCTCCCTACGATCAATACATATACTAACAACCGGACTTTGATGTTCAAAATGTTGTACTGATTTTGACAAACAAATTGTATCGTGATTAAATGTAAAATGTTCTATTTGTCCATTATCTTTACCAATTATAAAAGATTTGCCATCCGAAACCCAATCACCGCAAGATGCTGCAATTTTCAGACAGTTTACATCAATAACATCATATTTATTAGTCACCGCTACCTTTCCATACCACATATAACCAAATATTTTGCAACCCGTCAAGAGAACATTTCCATTTAATACACTTATTGAACTAATTACGATTTGATCTTGAATAATTTGCTGTATAAATGTATTTTCCATTTTTATCTAAATTATTTAAACTATCGTTGACAACTTTAAGCAGATTATACGATAACTTTTAAAAACTTTATTTTGAACGTTAGCAAATGAAAATTAATTTACAATGAATTACAAACATTATAATTACCTTTTTTTATTTTTATTACTTTTAATCTTTTGTTTTTTCGTTTGCCGTTAACCCCGTATGGAAGCGGGGTCGGCTCTCAATGAGCGCGTCCTCCATATCGCACGGTTGTGGGCCAAATTACAGTTAGTGGAACCACGAGTTCGGGAACAAATTATATGCAGATGGAATGGCACTCTTAGAAAGGCGAGTCAAATTCTTTGCAAAATTCTTGAAACGTTTCACGGACATGTATCCAACACGATTTCCTCTTCAATAAATATGCCGTTTTATAATCAATCGATATGACAAAATCAGTATTGATAACATTACGATTGCGACGGACATCAAGAGTCCCCCAATAAGACAAACCGCGGAAGTACGATGACATCAAGTCATCGCTGCTTTATCTACCTTTCGGGCATTTATCATCTACTTGTATGCTCAGACCTGTTTTCGACATTGATTCTTCATTTGCACGCAGATTGTGGTCGAACCACCGAAGACGGGCTTCTCGCATTTTGTTATTGATTGGCGCAATACCGTAGCGCTATCGGATCTTGTTGTTGCGCACACTGTCGAGGCGAGTGCCTCCACTTGTCCATCTCAGCATCTTAGTCTCCATGACAGCGATGCGATTTTCGGCGCTCTTTGTAATTGGCTAGCACTCGGCACCATACAAAGAAGCAGGACGAATCACTTTTCGATATATTTTGGACTTGATACTATCCTTCATACGTCGATCGCACATAACCCCCGTCGTTGCACGCCACTTAGTCCATGCAGCATTAATCCTCACAGTCACCTCAGCCTTAAGGTCACCATCAACCGAGAGTATCGATCCAAGATATTTGAAGCTTTCAACCCGAATCAGATTCATTCCATCTAGACAAATTGTGTCAGTTTCATTCAGTTCGATCGTCAAATACTCAGTCTTTCGGTGGTTCAAACGTAGACTATGCTGTGCTAATCGGTCACTCCAAAACTAAACTTTATTTTCGAGATCCGTCTTGTCGTTTGATGTCAAGAAAACGTCATCGGCGTATAATATAGTGTATGGTGCCTGACGTTGTATCCCACTTGTTATTGAATCCATTTCGAGAATGAACAGAATTGGGGAGAGGGTGTTTCCCCTTGATTAACTCAGACGGATACTCAAACCGCCTGGAAACTCCGGTTGGACTTCGTACTCTACTCTTCGAGTCGTGATAGGGGAGCTGGATACATCGAACTAGTCTTTCTGGGGGCATAATGCAAACTTAATGCATGTCAAATAAGTTCACGCGGAACACGGTCGAATGCCTTTTCCAAATCGAGAAATGCAACATGAAGAGGTTTGCCTTTTTTGCGATGCTTTTCGAGCAGGAGCCGCGCTGCGTGCATGGCGTCATTGCTTTCACATTCTTTAACGAAACCGACCTAATTTATGTTACTTTTCGCGACACTACGTATTCGTCTATCGAGTATGCGCTCGAATATCTTTTAGGGGTGAGGCAGTAGTCTGATCGGACGATAATTGCAACAATCGGCTGGGCTATCCTTCATTTTCCAGATTGATATTGTTATACTATTCTCCCAATTGTTCGGTATCTTTTCCTCTTCGATGACTTGATTGAAGAAATTTGTAATCAAGGGAACAGGATTCCAACACCTAGCCTTCTATATCTCGGATGAAATGTCATCTGGACCTGCTGCTTTTGTTGGCTTCATCTGTCTTATTACTTCTTCGACTTCTTCTGTAACGATTGGGCATATGGGACCGAATACTGCTAGAGCTTGTGGGATCGGTGGGTATGGGAACTCTACAGTAGAAATTTCTTCGAAATATTCACGCCACCTATTCAATACTACTGGCCGGCTTACGATCATTTTGCCGTTTTTATCATTGACACAATAGAACCTTTCGATATCCTTGGTTTGCTGGTGTTTCCATTTTACAAGTCGAAAGAGGTCTCGTTCTCCATCTCTAGTATACAGCTTTTTGTTTACACTTCCATAGTGGATAGCTGGGGGGTAAGCGTTTCGGTTAGTGTTTCGCTTGCCTTCGATGTACTTTTGCCAAGCTTTTGGAGATTTGTCGTCAAGGAACTCGTGATACAATCGTTTCTTCTCATGTACCTTCATTTTCACTTCGTCGGTCTAAACTCAAGTATCTAGTTGAGATTTAACGTTTCCCAGGCATAGTGATACCCAGCATCTTACAGGCTGCATTGTGAATCATATTTTGTTTGTTCCACGCATCCTCCACTCTGTTTAAGTCAGAAGGTTACAGTTGCGCTACCATCTCAGCCTCCTTATCATGTAAGCGCGACCACTTGATGCGAGTCGGGCCGCTACGTTTCTCATAGGGTTGTTTGGGTGGATTTATATAAGAACTGCGACTCAGGTCTATGCTGTGTGGCCTTGGTCTCATATGGTATGACTTTAACGTCGGTCACAGAATACATATACCCGCGTTGCACTAGTATGAAGTCGATCTGTGATTTATTTTCACCGATGTAATACAATGGGAGCTGATATGAACGCTTAATGAACCAGGTGTTCGTGATGATCAAATCTTGAGAATCCGAAAATCCAATAATGCGATCACCATCTTTGTTTCTACGGCCATAACCATTTCCTTCATGGCACGGACCCGTCAGAAATTTGACCAACGTGTCCGTTGAGGTCTCCTGCAATCGCCAGACAATCATCGGCGGGAATGCTACGTGTATGATCGTCAAGCATCTCCAAGAAGGAATCCTTCTCTGAGCCAATCCGGCCTGTTTGCGGCGCGTAAGCTGAGAAGACATGTATTGTCCAATCGTCCGTGATAATAGTGATCTTCATCAGTCAGTCGTCGTAGTGATTAACCTCTCATACAGCATCACTGAATCTTTCCGAGATGGTGATGCCCACTCCATTGTTGGTCCTGCCAGTACCACTGTAAAAGAGCTTATAACCACCATTGCCGCATTCTCTCTCCATATCATAGGATTTTGCACCGCTCCACCTGGTTTCTTGCAGTGAGCAAATATCGATATTTCTCTTCTTAGCATCCTTCCAAGCTCTTCTGTATTACCAGTTTGAGTGCCAATGTTAAGCAATGTAACACGAACCTGTTGACCACATTCAGTTTTGTTCTTGTTCTTTTGATTTCGTCTTTGCTTTTGAACTAGTTTACTTGCGTCCTGGCGTCGTCCTTGCACCTGGAACCCTTGATAATTTCTCAGCAAAACCGAGCAATGTCCTGTCGCGTCGATTACGGTGAATGTCCTAGCTGTGTGTTGAGTTTGAAAGGATTTGTTCATTGAATTGAGGTAGCGACGATTTAAGTACGCCTCCTGATCGGCCTGTCGCAAGGTCTGTCACCAGGAGGGTATCCGTGTTTACCTAATTCCGCAGTTGGCTTACTGCGAGGAGTTCCCAGCGGCACAACGAGGAGGAAATAATAAAAATATTAAACATAATATTAAAAGTAATATTAAAATTAATATTAGCATTCTGCGGACAGGATGGCATTTTTCTAATTCGTATCGAAATCAATGATTGATAACTTAAGTTTAATTTTGTGAAACCATTCGAGGGTAACCTTAAAATTGTCTGTTTAAAGAATAAAAAATAAAAACTTTTAAAAATTAAAACAGAATGTCTTGTTCGCAATCCTATCAAATAATATGTTATTTAGTCCGAATACAAAATAGTTAAACATATATTTAAAAAGTATTATTAAGAAATTTGAGTTCTTTATGCTTTCATACCGCCTAAAATATTTTATGGCACCATAAACAAAAATAGATTTTTTAAAACTAAATACCTTGGTACCACCAAACGGGCAGACAAATTTCTCTTACAGATACAAAATTGCCACAGCTAAGGCTTTATTGCCACGACCTTCCTTAATTCGTTCATCATATAAATCTGCGTTTTTGGTACAACGTTAAATATTGAAAGTGTTATGTCATAAGGGATATCCAGAGTGGACTATCAAAAGAGCAAGACGCCAATCGTCTGTTGGTGTGCTGTCCGTGAGCAAGAGTGTAGTAACTAGTTTGTACATCACCACAATTGATCTTCGTTCGGTTTTCCTACGTAAATTATGCAACTTGAAACCACTTGCATAACGGTTTTTCAATGAACTGCCATTCAAAATGAACGAGTTTATTTATCACAAAAAACCTTGCAATCTATCTCGATTATTCAAACGGAAACAAAAACGTAATCATGGTGAATAAGTTTACTATATATCGTGCGGCAATTGCAGTTGCTCTTATGTAGGGCAAGCATCACATGATTGATCAAGAGAAGCAAACAACATCAGTACGGCATTAAATGAGGTGATGTGCACTTTGCGATATTTTATCACTTATTCGATGATGATCACAAAATCAATTTCGGTGATTTTCAAACAGTTTGTTATGAGGACGACCTATCAAGGATATTGATCAAGGAATCTATATATATATCCAATCAGCAATATCCAATGTATGGTAACAAATCTAATTGAATACTCCAATTACCTATCATGACCGAAATCGTCTAAAGCTAGCATTATTTATTTTCTACAATACATTACTCGTATCTATAATGTCCATGAACCTCAAGAAAAAATAAAAATACATTAGTAGAAAACACTTTTACTATATAATGTGTTTTTTACTATATATTTTTTACTATATATTCTTTGTGCCAAGCCAGACAAGAGGCCATCTCGGTCCGTGCTTATTTCTGGAGAGTTGAATACCTGTCAAGTATTTGATACTGGCGACGGGCTGAAGGAAAAAGTAGAATCACCGTTGATGGTCAATGCTGTCAGTGACTCAGACGATACAATAAAATCAAACGATCCTTCTCATCACAGCACGAAAACGACTTCTCCTAACTCCTTCAGCTGCACCTGGATGATGGAGCATAGTCACAGCATCATGGTTCCCAATATATATCCAACCCCTGACACGCTTGACGTCACTACTGCTGATTTGCAGAGCTCCGTGTGTCGAACAAACCAATTCAAAAGTGATGCAATGCAAATCGAAACTTGCGGAGTTACGAAATGCAGTATTAAACCAGATGGAAATGAGCGGTACCAGCCACGTGTACCATCGGTACCTACTTTTAAACAAATTCCTTCACCAAGTATCGGTAGCAGAGCTTGCAAGATAAATAGAATTTCTGATCGAGGATCACAAACAGACCATGTAAAAATAGATCAATGCACTACAAAGAAGATCGTCCCAATTTCGGCAACTCATTCTGGAGCCTCTCCTGCGGCAACTCGTCTGGAGCAGCGATCTATCCGGACCCCACGTTCGAGTAACATACGAGATAAAAGATCTGTTATAGATAGATCCAAATGTGTGATCTTTGCCAACGTTTATGAGTCCCAATCCAACAGTGCTCAAAATCGTATTATGGATGATGTTGGCTCAGTGCGGCAGATCCTATCCGGCGTTTTCGTTGAGGGTGAGGAAGGTTTGGCAGAATCTCTACAGGTCTTGGCCCTTTACAGAATCGGCAAAAGAAACGGAAATGGTAAGACTAGATTACTAAGATTAGTTTGTGCGTCTTCTAATCTAGCCGCTTTTATTCTTAATAGAGCTTACAGATTGGCGGGTACGTCTATGCACATCTTCAAGGACCTTCCGATCGAGGATCGCCGTCAATTGTCTCTTGCTAGGAAGGAACTATATAACAGGCGTCAATTAGGTGAGGAGGATTTATGTATCCGAAATTTTCGGGTGGTTCGACGCCGACCGTTTGTACGGTGGGAGAAGTTAACTATAAAAACTCAACGAAGGGAGCTTTAGGAGACTTGGTTACATTTCGTACGATCTTATCGAAAAGTCCGGTGAATTACTGTAGTCATCCTATCAGGATTACATGTTCCAATGTTCGCAGCTTAGTCTCTAAATTTGATGAGTTCAACTTTTATTTATCAAACAGCGACGTGTCTATTTTCGCACTCACTGAGACCTGGCTGCACAGTGGTATTGATGACAATTGTGTTAACATCCCGGGCTTCTCACTATTAAGAACTGACCGAGGAAACACCCGCCGTGGTGGTGGGGTTGCGATCTATGTAGACAACAAAATGATTGTGACCAACGTCATGTCATATCGAGATGATGATCTATTGGAGTCGCTCTCTTTAACAGTGAAATCGGGTGATACGACAATGTCGATTTGCGTTTGCTATCGTACTCCGCGCACTTGCTGCTTAAAACATGACATGATCAGTTATTTCACGAAAGTGTCGAAACCGTCCAATTTCATCCTTCTTGGTGACTTTAATATTCCGAACCTAACTGGGATCTCCCCTTTCGAATGTCCTCGCGGTGTAAGTCAGATGGATGTCGACTGATAGAATTTTCTTGTGGACGATTTAGCTCTTATACAACAAGTCACTCAGTCAACTAGGTTTATGGGAAATAGCTCCTCGTTATTGGATTTAGTTTTCAGTAAAACATTTCTTGACATACGTGAAGTTCAATACGACCCACCCATTGGACTCAGTGACCATCTTGTCATTAAGTTTTTTACTGGTTTCTGTGCCGAAGCCCCACCTAACGCAGTTAAGTACTTCAAACGAAAATGGAATAAGGTGGATACGGATGCCCTCCGTAAGCTTACAGTACGATTGGGTCTTCACAACAGTGTTGTCAGTGATATCGATGATTGGAAAACTTTGTCTGTTTCTCTTAACTATCTTACGGATGGCGTAGCGCCATTGAAAACCGTACAATCCTCTTCGAAACTTAAACCTCCGTGGTTTGATCATGAGTTACTTGACATTTTGAAGATGCGAAATAAACTATTTAAGTCATCTCTGAAAATTCAGGGTCTTCGGTCAGAATACCTTCAATATCGTCGTCGTTTCAGCTCTATAAAGAAAATAAAAAGACAAAGGTATGAAGCTGGAATAATATCATCATATCGAACTTCTTCCAAACCATTTTGGCGTTATGTGAATCAAAATAAAAAATGATTCAATCAATCACAGTGTTAAATCATTGGGGCAGAATTGTACGAGAACCTGATGAAATCGTGAGTGTGCTAGCGACAGCGTTTGAACTTGACTGTTCCACGCCATCTAAATGCTTCCGTATGGCGCACACACCTGAGTGTAGATCCGAGTGTAGTTCGTTGGATCGAGTCGTTCCTGAAAGATCGATCATATCAAGTTATGTTAGGGAGTAGCCTTACTCCCCCACGAAATAATTACGCAGGTGTTCCTCAGGGATCGGTCCTGGAACCCTTGTTATCAATATTTTTCGTCAGGATCTACTTGTAAGATTAGAATGTAATGTACTAGCGTTTGCGGATGACCTGAAGTTATGGAAGTGTGTTCGTTCATATGATAACTGTTTGGTGCTTCAAGATGACCTCGACACTAAAAGCATATGGAGCAGGACGACGGGCTTGCTTTTGAATACCTCGAAGTGCAGTCACATGCACTTAGGAGTTAAGAAATTTTCTTTTGTGTATAGTTTAGGTGGTGAGCCAATTGAGCAGGTACAGTGCACTAGAGACTGAGGGGTACTTGTGCACGAATCGTCAAAGAGTCGTCCAAACACAGAAGGATTATTCAGTCGACCAGAAAATTGAGCTATGTGCTTCGTAGGTGCTTTCGTTACCCATCTGTGTTTTGTCTTAAAGTGATGTACAACTCAATAATTAAGCCCATTCTTTTATACTGTACACCAGCAACATTTCCGTGCACGCGAGGCGAGCTGAATGATTTAGAAAATGTTCTTCGCAGGTTGACGAGGTGCTGTCGTCTTCCGAGTAGTTATTCTTATAGGGATCGCTTGCGGAAGATAGGCGTACCGTCGGTTCGGTATGCGATAGTGTGTAGCGACATCTTATGCTTCAGAGATATGTTACATGAACGTGATGGGTAGCCGGCAAACTGTATCCAGCGGAACAAACGTGATACGAATCGGGGCCACTCTTTGACTGTGAAAACGCTGCACCATGGGAAGCTGTCTAGAATCAGTCGCCTATCGCACCGGGCGGTGAGGATGTGGAACTTACTTCCGGAGGATATGGTCGCTATTCAGAGTAGACAGCAGTTCATGCGGAGGATGGAGCAATGGCTGTGCGAGACAAACTCACAGTCTATACCGGATCTTCATCCTTGGGATGAATGTTGAATTTTTTTCAATTTTTTCTTTTTTTATGTGATTAGACAAAACAGCCCTACGACTACAGTCTTGTAATTGGATAAATAAAAAATAAATAATATATATATTAAAAACTTTTAATATATAGAGGATATTAAGAGTGTGAAATAATTAAACATTTTTTCTTTATGGCATATTTTTTAAATGAATTCTTAAAGATTTCCAGAAAGCATGCCATTCCTTTTATCATATTGTATTTTAATTTTTTTCGCATGAATCCAGACATTTCTCGATATTTTGCGTGTGTATCATAAGATCTGGAGAAACAAAATTATGAGTGGTTTATAGATAAGTGGGTATATCTTGTTAATTTCCTACTCTTGAATATGATCTTCATTTGTCACTGATAATGATTAGATCGGTTAAGTGAGTCTGCGTATTTTATAGTATTAATAAATTAAAAATAATTCTAAATAAAAATTAACTAATTAAATAATAATGGGCCGCTAGGTGCAGGCATAACCGATCCGTTGTCGAATGATGAGTTCGGTTCGGGTCGCATATTGTCAGTTAAGCGCATGAATATTCAAGCGGCTAAATAACTGACCAGCTTGTATCAACCGTAGGGAAAGTTAAACGGTGAACTACTCGGAGCCCTCTTTACCCCAACAGTGAATTAATCTTAAGCGAACGACAGGCATTGAGGATTTGTTTCTTCACAACAGAAGATAATGGACTATCAGAGGATATGGAGGACATCAGAGATATGAACAAAAGCCTGTTTCCTTGTAAGAAATTGTATTGGATTACTAAAAAAATATGGGGAACAGCATAAACACTAACAACAAAAATGTCAATAGCAACAAGAAACAATTTAATGGATCAAAATCGAAAAGATAGACAACTCGCCACTGACCGTAGGAATTGTCAAAGTCGAATGCCGTGCGAAATTGGCGAACAAAACGTCAACGGTCATTGCAGTTATTATTAAATACAACAGTAGCAAAAGAGCGTAGAGCTCGTACAGGCTGGGTACAGGGTTAAAAAAATATCAATGAAAATCCGATTGTTTTAAGTTAGTACATTCTTCAGATTTCTCTTGAAGGACAAAATACTGGAGGCCGAAACCACTTGACTTGGTAGCTTATTCCAGCTTTTCCACGTTCGGTTGACAATTGTGTTAAATCTTCTTCGTGGACGAATGTGGGTCTTTAACGTGAGGTGATGTCCCCTCAATCTGTTTGAATTTCGAAGTTCGAACAGTTTGCGACAAACATGTTCCCTCTGCCCTTTTTGAACATTAAGCGCTGTCCACACAAACATTAAATCAGATGACTTTAAAGATTTCTTCACTGTGGTCACACCAAATGCGTGAAGTCGAAAAATGAATGAGAGCTTGCGTTGGCTGGGTACAAGATGTGTGGCCTTGCGTAATATGGATTCATACAGGTTCATCTCTGTCGTAGTTTGAGGGTGACAGGCAGGTGAAGCGTATCTCATTAAAGATAAGACATAAGCATTGTAAATTAACTTAAAACTGGATGCGTCAAGCTGGCCAATGGTCCTTCTAATAAGTCCTAAAATTCGACGGCATTTAGCAACTCTAAAATTCGATAAGCTTCTATTTACGATCACTCCAAGGTCTTGAAATTGGAGAACTGTTTCAATTTCTCTTCCATCAATGGTATATGATGAATTGATGTGTAGATGTCCGATGCGCATATGTTTTGACTTATCGGGGTTTAATACCAGTCCCCGTTGATTACACCATACCTTAATATTATCAATGTCTCTCTGGAGTATCATTGGATCTCGGCTATCGATTATTGGTCGCCAAATTTTCAAGTCGTCGGCATATAAACCACATGGATTTGAAATTGCTGTAGTAAGCTCGTTGATGTAAATAATGAAGAGCAATGGACTGAGTACCGATCCCTGGAACACCGCGTCCAGGATTTCTTGTTTTTGACATTTGTTTATTAGCCAATACAGTAATCTTCCGATTTCTAAGGAAGGAGTTAATCCAATTAAGGAGGGTTCCTCTGATGCCGTACTGTTCCAGCGTAATAAGGAGGACATCATAGTATATCCGATCAAATGCTTTGCTGAGGTCGAAAAACAAAACATCAACACTAACTCTAGCCTCGGCATATCTGGTCCAATCACTCCTCGCAAGTATGAGATTTGTGACAGTAGATCTTCCTGGGCGGAAACCATGCTGGTTGTCGCAGAGTACTTGGTTATCTTCTAGGTGCCCGATGATTCGTTTAAAAAGCAGTTTCTCTAGCACTTTACAAGCAACGCAGGTAAGGCTTATGGGCCGATAGTTGCTTGCTAGATTACGGTCGCCTTTTTTGTAGAGAGGTCGGATTATAGAACATTTCCAATCTGATGGTATACAGCCTGTTGACAAGGAGAAATCGAATATGGTGTGTAAAGGTTCATATATTACTGGTGCAAGTTCCCGAAGAAGAATTGGAGGAATATTGTCTGGTCCTGCCGCAATTGATCGTGGTAGCTTTAGAAGTTCGTTAAGAACCTCAAATTTATCAAATGGAGTAAATTCGTAACACGGATATTGAGCAGTGGAGAATCTGGGGCAATACTGACAGGTAGGACTCTCTAGCGTGAATTGATCTAGGAAAATATTGGCAATTGCTTTGTCATCAGATGTGAGCTCACCGGTTTCCATAAATATAGAGTTAATCTCAGACGTAGTTGATTTTAATGAGCTGATATGTTTGAACAATTTACTGGGATATCTTTTTGATGATCGACAAAGATTGGAAACGAAGCACCTGCGTTTCTGACGTTTGAGTGCCGTAACTTGATTTCGTAATTCCTTGTAATCGGTCCAAGAACAATTCTGTTCTTTGAATTTTTTGTAAATTTTGTCTCTTGTCTTAATCATTTGTTTAATCTGCGAGTCAAACCAAATGGGAGTTTTGTGGGATGTGCGCTGACGTTTTAAAGGGGAGAAGTAATTTAGAGCATTGATCAAAGTAGATTTGAAATTTTCCCAGCACTGATCTATGTCAATTTCATATGGATTAGGCCATTGAATGTTTCGAATAGCTTGCGTCATACTTGCGAAATTCGCTTTGAAGGGATTCAATTCGGGTTTTGCCGAGGGGGCTGTTTTAAAGAGACTGACAGAAAGCGCCAGCCTAATGACACAATGATCACTGTGGCCAATAGGGGGGCTGAGAGAGATTTCATCAATTGTGGGTTCCTCTCGTGATAAGCAGAGGTCTAAAATGGCAGATGATTGCTTCCTCCTTCTAGTGGGTTCGTGAATATGCTGGGTTAGATTGAGATCGTTGAACGTATCAAGGAGATTGGATGATTCAACATCACAACCATGTGTCGAAGTATATAGGTCTTAATTGACATAAGGCATATTGAAGTCTCCTAGGATAATGATCGGTGATAAGCTTGTTAGGTGATGTCGTAAAGAGATGCCAATCTTTTCAGTTGCGGAGCGCGGAGATCGGTAAAATAAACCGATTTTTAGTTTCTGTCTATCAGGAGAAGATACTGTTGCCCACAGATATTCGTTGTATGAATCATCTGATACAATGCTGTGCTCGATGATGGTTAACGGTTGCTTGACGTATAATATAACTCCACCTCCTTTTGAGGCGGTTCGATCCGATCGTATAACAAAGTAGCCTGGGATTGAGATTTCATTATCAGATATATCGTTGTTAAGCCAGGTTTCGCTCAATGCTATGATGTTTGTGTTCATTGAATTAACGAGACACAATATTTCGTCAAATTTGTTGTACATGCTTAAACAGTTAGAGTACATGATGGAAATATTATTTTGAGAGTAACGGCAGTGGTGTGGTGTCGCTGTTGGTGTTGAAATTGGATTGATGTTTACGTGGTGGATGCACGAATCTGTGCGGCGGAGAGTGTCGATGGAACGGTTAGACGGATTCCGAGGCTGAATCGCGTATTTACCCTTCGCCGCACAACTTGAAAATTTTTCACAATTAGATTTTTTTCACCGTTTTGAATTCTTTGTTGAAGCTCTTTCCTTGCAGATTTCAATCTGTTTCTATCTTCAGTGCTGAGGTCAGGTAGAAGTCTGATACTGGAGCCCCTTAACTTAAAGGAATTCTTGATGATTTGCTTACTAGTCTCGGGGCTATCAACAACTTTCAAAAGCCTTGGTTTGGTACCATCTTGTTTCTTCCCAATGGGAAAGAGGTGTATTACCTGTCTATTTTATTCGACTGATATTTCTGTTGGGAGAACAGTTGAAAGAACTTGCTTTACTGAATCAACATCATGTTTAATCCGGATGAGACTGTTTGGACTCGGTGATTCATTTAAATTTACAATGATGAAACATTTATCCCGATCTAATGTTCGGCGTTTATGTCGTTTAGGCTCAGATAGAATAGGTATATTGGGGTTATCAGTGTTGTTTACAGTGGAATTGGTATGATTTATCATTTGTTTGAGTGTTCCATCCATTTTATATAGACTATGGGTTGTTTGAGGACAATAAAAAGTTGGGAGTGCTGTGTGATGTGGTGCTTCTGTGTTTGTTTCCGGCCTTGGATGTGTTTTCTGAGTGATGTGGAATGTTTGTTTCTGTGTATCCTTGTGAGAAATGGTGGAATTCTCTAGATTTGACGAATCCAGGAAATCAGATTTAAGGTTAGGTAAGGAAGTTTCAAGGGTTGTTGCCTTTACGATTCGCTAATGACTAATCGATTCGCCAGTTGACTAATCTATCTGCGGGAACGTGGAACGTTACTTCGCTGACGAAAAATAACCATATCTAGTGAGGGATATAAATTGTTCCAATCTTGAAATAGTCGAAGTTACCTTTCTTCATTATTCTGGTTCAAGTACTCAACTTTTGGATCTTGCACATTCGAGAATTGACACGGAAAAGCGAAGACAGGCTGGTGTAAGGATACTCACAAGCCCCTGGTTATAGTAGCTGCAGAGAAGTTTTGCCGAGTAAATGAAAGAGTGGCGTCCTTGAGGCTTGTAGTCAAATGAGGAAAGGTTATAACTGTTGTGTATGCTTATGCACCCAACACTAGTTTAAAATACACAGCTTTGGTGGATAATCTTCAGGATTTACTTGATAGTAAACTTGCAGATAATTCTCTCATTTTATTAAGCGACTTCAATGCTAACGCTGCAATGACTGTGCTTCCTGTAAGGAAGTGGTGGGAGGAACGGAACCCCTATCTGAACGCGAGTAGATTTGTTGTATTTCGGTTATCGTAGCAATTTGCCAATAACTAACAATTTTTAACATAAAGAGATCTACCGATGCACATGGCATTATGATACCCTAAGCCAACGATCAATGATTTATTTCGTAATTGTATCATCTGATTTGTGATGATTTATCCTGGACACACGTGTGAAGAGATAAGCTGAACTGTCAACCGATCACTGCCTTGTAGTTAGTAAGATTAGTTGGCAAAGTAGGCTCTCAGACAGACCCGGGAACCTTAACGTAGTGTTAGGGTTCGTTGGGAACGTCTGAAAGATGATTCTGTAAGGGAAGTCTTTACTAACTATATCCAGGGGACTTTGCCCAATTGTAAGAAGAGGTTGTGGAAATCGAACAGAATCATCGATGTCAAATACTTCGCTTGACAAAGCGACTACGAAGAGCTGTGGTTTGAAGACTGTAGGTGCATGTCATTAAGTTAATCCTTGAACTGCTTGGTGGACACCAATAGTAAAAGCTGGCGTTCAACATTAAAAAGTGGCTTGCAAGGCAACTTTGTATGATATGTTACTGGAGGATGTAGACAGCTATCGACATGCCTGGAGAACAACATCTCTAGCAGTTGTTAAGTCAAGGAAAGCAACTTGTGTGAAGTTTTGTGAGAGACTCGATTTTGACTATTATGGAGAATGATCAAAGTCCTTCGTTTTGGAAAGCAGAAATCTGATCATACTGTGTTAGATTATTATTATTATTAAATACAACAGCAGCAAAAGAGCGTAGAGCTCGTACAGGCTGGGTACAGCCTGTACCCAGCCTGTACGTTAGGAGATACCCAGATAATCATGGGCATCTCCTAACCGATATTGAAGACACTTAATCATCGGAAAGATAATTTTAGAGGTATCTCTCATATGGATAACGTACCTTCTCTTATGTAATAAGAATTTTCGAATTTAATGGAAGATCCCAATACCTTGAAAGAGGTCACTACTGTTGTTTACAAACTTCGTAATGGCAAATCTGTGAGATTGATGAGATTCAACCTGAGATTTTAAAGGCTCTTGACGTTGAAGGTATCAAGTGGATAACACGTTTCTTCAACGTAGCACTGAAGTCAAGAAGTATTTGGAAAACTGGGGTGGTGATTCCGATCTATAAGAAAGGGAAACGAAGAGAATTTCAAATTATAGGACACTACTCTTCTTAATCTACCCAGGATCCTTGATCTAAGGATTCGACTGATAGTAGATCCGTCGTATCACCTCCGTGTAGAACTGAGTACGGGTAGCTTTTTTACAAATTAAATCAGCTAACTGAGTCTACGTATTACATATAATTATAAAATTTAAAAAATAAACAAAAAATTAATAAACAAAAATAATGATAATGTTGAGATTTATTAAGACCACTTTGCCTTTCAGCTTGGGTCAAACAAACAAGGAAAAACAGATTTGCAAATAAATTGGAAAAATTGTTAAAAAATAATGAAATAAACATTCAAAATAGTTGATTGTTGAATATCAAATCACCATAATCAAATTTAGGTTATGGACATGCTAACCGGTCAAAACTACTGAGTGATAATTTTGATAAGTATACACATGTAAAGGCGTGAAAAATAATAATGCTAAATCAAAATAAATCAAAATTTAATAATTAGGTAATAAATAACTATAAATGATTGTTATAAGATGTTATAACTATTTTTGATATATTTTTTTAATTATATCTATTATTTTTATAAATTAAAAATAATACTAAATAAATAATTAACTAATTATAAATAATAAATAATTATTTATTATTCTATACAATTTATATTTATATCAAGTTAAAATAAAAAATTGCAATTAAAAATAAAAATCAATTTTTATGAATGGACTTTTATTAATAGACGATGTATCAGATAAATGTATAAATAAAATTACTTATTAAAATTACTATTAAAATTTAATTAATTTGTAAACAACACACATTCTAAACAAAAAATCACGAACCTCATTGTATCTAATAAAATTGAGTGGTTCTCTTTACACGAGAGGGCATGAGTTTTTATTAGTTGTTGCTTACATATGCACTGATTAGGCAAGTTCTTATGAGTCAAGTTGTAGCGAGCGCAAAATGCATCTTTAAATTCTTGTGTGGACATGTGAAACCCTTGAGATACAAGATGCTTGCACGTTAATCAATTAGATGCTCCCTTCAAAGATGCATATTGCAAAGGCTTTTTCATTTCATATAGAGTAGTTTCCATTATCTTGTTTAAACTACTTTGATGTACCTCTTTTAAATTTTGATTTCTGATAGTCTTGGTCATCAAATGTTATATATTTCGTCATTTATATTATGGAGCATTCTTATCAATAGGCATGATGAACGATATTGATAGACAACATATTTTGACGTGTTTCGAAATTCAATTCCACCAAAATCCTAGGTAATGAACAAACATCCCGTATGCTGTCATCCATTTCAACATCAAATAATGATTGTATCACCCCAGTCTTTATGACATTTTCGAGCGGTATAAACCAATCCCATTTACATTCAGTACTGCGACATAAATGTGTTCATTTTGATTATGCTCCGATGCATTAAAAGGCTGACTGTGCATCTAATTGAACAGCTGCGGCTAGTTTTTCTACAAGTACAGCCCACCCTCCTATTTTACCACAACAAAACTGTTCAACGAAATATTTTGTTCCCACTGGCGAGCCAAGGATTACCAAACCATCATCATTTATGTATTCTTTTTCCCAAATATCTTACTTGCTTTGGCAGCTAAATTGGAATGAACTAGTAACTTTGACCAGATTGATGAAATATATCTGGTCAAACTGTGGACCTATTAATCTAAGTAGGTCCAAATGATTTCGTATTTTTACGGGAACATATACTTGTCCCTCATATTTATCATCAAGTTTAAAAACTTGATTTTCTATCGATCCTTAGCTTAATACTCTGATAGCGGCCCCTATTTTACCAGATTGCATTAGTCTCGAGAAAGTTTTTAATTTGTCTTGCGGTGTTGTTGTTCTTACTCTGCATTGTTGTGACGCTTTTATTTGCAAGACCTTTGCTTCTTCAAATAATTCCCTGAATTAGCCTGATTTCCAAAGATCGAGTGTCCTTTGGGGAGTTCTGCGGATTAAATTTGTTTTTCGGCTCATTATTCTCTGCAGCAAAATTTAACTAATTACAATGATTTCTTTAAGAGCAATCTCATCATGTCCAGTAAGTCCGTTTGCATTCACTATGTATCAATCACTATGAAATGCAATCACCATTATACTGTGGGAGATAAATGAGGTTGGGACGCCATGAAATGATATCAATGTACATTGTTGATTCGGTCGATTGTTATAATATTATTATACGGTACCACATATAAATATAAGAATTGCATTTATATTTTATAAAAGAATTACAAAAGAAATATACAAAATATTCAACCATTATAGGAAAAGATGAATGTACCGAGCATAAATGAAAAATGCTATGAAACAGAGATAAAACGAAACGTTTTTATATTTTTATTTTAATAAAATCTAGTTTACTAAAATATATCACTTATAAACAGTTTCGATGTGATAGAAAGAACGGTGATTATCTTATGAGCACCGGTGATATCTTATTGTCTCATTTGAGCAAGATATTATCTCATCTTATTACATTAGAAGACTATAGATAAAGCACGACCTTGGATCATAGAACGATGTGCTATTATAGTAATAACTAATAAATATGAAGAGTAACTTGAATAATTTGTGTTTGAAACTATCGCAATTCATCAGAAATCAAAAGATATCCAAATTTCACGACTGTTCAACAAATGCCTATTTACAAAATAAAAAAACTGTGATCACAATCAATCATTAAGGAAAGGCATTTTAGGAATACATTAATAGCAGATAATATACATTAGACTGAGATTGAGTTCGATATTTTTATAGAGTGATCAAAAATCTGGAGGGAAGAAAGTTAAAAATATTGATAAATCTAGTTCGCTATTTGACTCAACTACCTAAAATAATTGACAGAATTATTAAAGAACAATTAACAAACATATATGTTTTTATTAAATCGGAGATTTTTACATGAATATTTTGACTTTTTAAAATGTTTTTTCTCAGAACATCTAAGAAAAAGTTTCAATTTTTTAAACTTTTTGCATTTTTATTAAACCTTTAATACAGTCGGTAAATATATGTTCAAAGCAGTTGTTCTTATTAGCACTATTAACATACTCAACTGAGAAATCTAATCAACGTCAAAATGAGAATATATATAATGATTTAAAAATAATTATTAATAAAATTTATCACCATTTTTTATTTAATTAGTATCTAATTAAAGCATTTTGATTTTTATGAACTAAATCATTTTTAATAAAGAATTTGCTTTCTTTTATTTAAAAAATAATTATAAATTATAATTACATAATTATTAATTATGTAATTATATAATGTATTTCAGTCAGAGATCATATTGCCGGGAAAACAAAGTTCACAGATCAAAAATAACTTGTCAGTAGTACAAATCAAATCAGCTAACTGAGACTACTTATTTAATATTATATAAATTAAAAATAAAGATAAATAATAAATAATTATATAAGATTTTATCTTTTTGCTTTACCGGTCAGTCAAATCAGTTAACTAACACTACGTATTTAATATCATATAAATTAAAAATAAAGATAAATAATAAATAATTATACAAGCTTTATACAATTTATATTTATATCAGGTTAATATTTAAAATTTAAATTTAAAATAAATATCAATTGTTATGAATTGGCTAATAAATATCAGACGGTGTATTAGATCAGTACAAAAGCATCTATGACTGCTCTAAAAGTGCGGCGCATATTTAAAAGATTAATTTCATTGAAAGTGTTTATTAAGCATCCACATCAGATCAGATAACTGAGAAAGTCCACAGGTCAATAATAACTTGTCAGTAAAATAAATCACATCAAAAAACCGAGTCTATGTATATTATACGATGTATAAATAAAAATAAAGATAAATAATAAATAATTATATAAGTTTTATACAATTTATATTTATATCAGGTTAATATTTAAAATTGAAATTTAAAATAAAAACCAATTGTTATGAATTGACTAATAAATATCAGACGAAGAATCCGAATAAAGATTAGAGGTCATCAAAAGGAACTTCTATGTTTTCACGTTTCAGCTTCTATTCCTCAACCCAACATAGCAGCGGGGCCAAATAAGTGTTAAGGAGTATTTCAACTGATGAAATTTGATTATATAGTATCTTATTTATTAGTTGAAAGAGTGAAAAAAATATTTATTTAATCGAATTTTCAATATCCTACTGCTATCATCTTCAGGAGTAAATGTTACAAAATATTTTTACTATTTTATATTTGTAAAAATATTTTGTAACATTTACTCCTGAAGATGATAGCAGTAGGCTATTGAAAATTCGTTTAATAAATATTTTACTTCACTCTCTCCACTAAAAAAATCCAATATGAGTGAACAATCAATTTATAGTATCTTATTCTAATACAAGGTATATTATTTATTATCCATCCATACAAATTTTCCTTTAATGATTTTAAATTTATTTTTAATATTATTGTGTTGATTTATATATTTTACTATTTTCTCTTTGATGGTATTTGTATAGTATCCTAGTTCGAAATATGCATTTATTAAATTATTTAAATGATTTTAAAGAAAACTAATATCGTCACAAATTGTTGCAATTCTTAAAATTTCATTATTTAATGTATTAAACTTAATATTATATGGCATGCATGAATGCTCATGCAAAAATATGTTTATCGTAAATATGAATGTTATCTTTATGATATAAATTAAAAGTAGTTTTAATTGATGTTTGTATAATGTTCATATCTAGATATGCACCTTTATCGGTTTTGTTAAGAATAAGGATTTCTGGATAAATTTGTTCGCTTATTGAATAAAAATTGCTAGAATTAAATACACATATATCATCAATGTATCGAAACATATATTTCATATCTTTATATAATTTAGATTTATTTTTTAAACAGTTATGAACAAATTCATATTCTATAAAGCTTAAAAATAAGTAAGCTATAATTGGGATCCTATTACCACCCATTGGAACACCTTTTACTTGTCTAAATATTGATGTCCCTACTTTTAAATCTGATCTGTATTTGTCAAAATACAGATCAGATTTGTCTAAATCCGATCTTATCCTCAACCTATTCACCAAGTAATCCATCGATATCTTCTGTCTCACCGAATCCTGGCACTCAAATTCCGAAGACCTTTTCATTCACCGTCTGCTCTCTGCCAGTTGCTCCCTAGTCGAATCCGCCCGCCCCCTCAGCTCATGCCCTTATAAATTCTCTAATCATGGCGGCATCGTCGCATTCGCGCGTCACCCTTCGTCTCTTCGCAAAATCAATCCCCCTTTCAGTCCTTGCTCTTTTGAATTGCTGACTTGTCGTTATTCTAGCCCGATCAGTCTAAATCTCGCCATTGTATACCGTTCTGGTTCATCAGCTCCTACATCCTTATTTTTTACCGAACTCGCTGACCTCCTTTCTCATTGTTATTTGTCATCAATCCCTTCACTCGTTCTAGGCGACCACCCGTTTCATCAACATTATATACAACTACAATTACAAACTTATCTCTACGGCCCCCACACATATCCTTGGTGGGGCACTCGACATCATCGCTGGTCCGAACATTTTGCTGCATACACATCACTGCCCATCTCTGATCTTGGTCTATCCGATCACTTTCTCGTCACCATTGATCTCACTCACAACCACACCCCTCCTCACACACATACAATCCTACGTCACCTTTGGAGTAATCTTGACCTCTCCCTTCTCCGCTCTGCCTTACTCAAATAGTCTCTATCCTATTCCACAATAACATATTCATCTCATCACGATCTCGCCTTTCTTTTCGACTTTGAACTCACATCCACTCTCAATCTTCTCCAGCCCTTCAAGTCTCACCCACACCGTCGCTTGCACAGTTCCCCATGTGACATCCAATGCCTACTCTCAAAGCGTCGACTCCGGCATGCTTTTCGAGTCAGCGCTTTCTCAGACGTAATTTCAGCTCGATCCGTGATTCAGTCTTTCCGTGATTCCTATCTTGCTCTTCGCCGGTCTCATCTCAACCTACTAAGTACCAAACGCAATTTCTTCTGGCAGCATAATTCCCCATGTGACATCCAATGCCTACTCTCAAAGCGTCGACTCCGCCATGCTTTTCGAGTCACCGCTTTCTCAGACGTAATTTCAGCTCGATCCGTGTTTCAGTCTTTCCGTGATTCCTATCTTGCTCTTCGACGGTCTCATCTCAACCTACTACGTACCAAACGCAATTTCTTCTGGCAGCATAAAATCATCACTTCATTCAACTCTAAGACACTCTGGCATACTTTTAACTCAATACTTGCTCATTCATCTTCGCCGTGCAACATCAATGCCCATTATTATTCGTCATTTCTCCAGACTAAAGTATCCACGTTGCTCTCCAACACCCCGATCTCTATCCTATCCCACTCTGCCCCGCCTAGCATCATTCTTCCGGAACTCTTTCATCTTCTCCCTATCTCACCTAACGAAGTATCATATATCCTCATGTCCTTGCCCAACGAAACTTTACCTGCCGATCCCCTGCCTACTCACATATTAAAATCCATATGCTCATCGATATCCCCATTTCTCACAACCTTGTTTAACTCCTCCATTCGCAGTCGTATCTTCCCTTCACACTGGAAATCTGCAATCGTTCGTGCCCTCCTTAAGAAACAATCGCTCGACCCCTTCCTTCCTTCTAGCTATCGCCCCATTTCACTACTCCCTACTCTTTCTAAGCTCTTAGAACGCCTCATCTTAATACAGATCAACGCTTATCTCTCCTCATCCAATCTGTACCCTCCTTTCCAATCCGCTTTCCGCTCTAATCACTTCACATAAATCGCCTGCATGAAAGTTTACAACGACTTACTCATTTCTCGAGACAAGTCTCTATATAGTGTTCTCATCTCTCTCGACCTCTCCTCCGCATTTGACATTGTCGACCACTCTGTCCTCCTTTCTCGCCATCGTTATGATTACGGCTTTTCTTCCTCCTCCGTAGCATGGTTTGCCTCATATATATCCGACCGTTCCTTTCGTGTCTGTTCTAATTCATCATCCTCCCTTCCCATGCCTATCTTTTGCGGGGTCCCACAAGGTTCAGTCCTAGGTACCCTGCTTTTATCTCTTCTGCTTGGCGATCTCTCTCCGTTCTTCAAACCTTTCTCCTTTAATGTCATGCAATATGCCGATGACATCCTAATTTACGCTCATGCACCCGCACATCGCATACACGATATCGGCATTTCTGACTCGAACTGTCTTTCTTCTATCTACAAACGTATCTTCAATCTCCATCTCGTTCTAAACCCCGACAAGTCCAAAATAATGTTGATCCTCCCCCGTAAACCAAACATATCTCCTCCCAATTTATCACCTTTCTTTTAAACCCTTCGTCCGTGACAAGGTCCGCTCGTCTAACTTAATTCCTTGTGACATCCGCCGTATCCGCCCCCGTATCGACTTCCGTTCTTGTATGTCTCTTCTTTCATTGTTTCTTTTCCATAAAATCGATTGCTGCCTTAGCCTTTTCGCCTATTCCCCAAAATCCATCATCCTATCCCTACAAAGAATAATCAACACCGCCGTTCGAGTGCTCTTTCGTCTCCGTGGCTACACCCACCTCGCTATCGCTGCGTTCCCGCCATACCATCTTATTCCACGTTCCCAGTTACTCCAACAACTACGGTCTCCGATCCTTCCTCGTCGCCGCCTCAGTCGCCTGGAATCAATTCCCGCTCGACGTCTGCCGCTCTCCCTCCTTTATCACATTCAAAGACCGCCTCCGTTTACACCTTCTCGACACTCGATTTACATTATTGTTTAGTTGTGGTCATGTAAGCGTGTGCTGTCACGCATTAGCCACATTAAAATAAATCTTTTTTTTATAATTTTGATTTATTAAAATATTAAAAGATTCTAATAATTCTATTTTATCCATATATTTATATTTACTTGATGGCTTAATTTTTGTTAGATTTGTGTTATAGTTATTATAACATATATATGTATATCTTTTCCGAATATAAGATTAATTAATTTTACTAACGCTTCTTTAATATCTACTAAATCTAGATTTGTATAAAGCGTACTAAAATCGTACGTATTTATATTCTGAAAATTTATTCCTTTTGTGTGTTCTAAAAATACTTTTGTAGAATTAATACTAAAATTGTGTTTTATACAAGTATTATTTTCGATTACCCTACATTATTTTTTGAAGTGTGCTTTAATTACTTTAAGTATTTTATTCATATAGACAGAAAGTGGTTTTAATGTACATTTAAAAACGCACTACATATGAACCTAGGTTTTATTGGATTTTTATGTAATTTTGGATTCCAA